>JAINDJ010000179.1:0-45766 GCA_019845555.1 Aristolochia fimbriata
GAATCGTTGGAATGCTTTTCTCTGGCGAATCGTTGGAATGCTTTTGCTGGCGAATCGTTGGAATGCTTTACTGCTGGTGAATCGTTGGAATGCTTTTGCTGGCGAATCGTTGGAATGCTTTCTGCTGGTGAATCGTTGGAATGCTTTCTATTTGGCGAATCGTTGGAATGCTTTTCTGGCTGGCGAATCGTTGGAATGCTTTTCTGGCTGGCGAATCGTTGGAATGCTTTCTATTTGGTGAATCGTTGGAATGCTTTCTGCTGGCGAATCGTTGGAATGCTTTTCTGGCGAATCGTTGGAATGCTCTGTGAATCGTTGGAATGCTTTCTTTGGCGAATCGTTGGAATGCTTTCTCTGGCGAATCGTTGGAATGCTTTTCTCTTGGCGAATCGTTGGAATGCTTTTCTTGGTGTGAATCGTTGGAATGCTTTCTGGCTGGTGAATCGTTGGAATGCTTTTCTGGCTGGTGAATCGTTGGAATGCTTTTCTGGCTGGTGAATCGTTGGAATGCTTTTGCTGGCGAATCGTTGGAATGCTTTTTCTGAATGGTTGAATCGTTGGAATGCTTTTCTGGCTGGTGAATCGTTGGAATGCTTTACTGGCTGGTGAATCGTTGGAATGCTTTCAGCTGGTGAATCGTTGGAATGCTTTCTGCTGGCGAATCGTTGGAATGCTTTCTGCTGGCGAATCGTTGGAATGCTTTCTGCTGGCGAATCGTTGGAATGCTTTCTTCTGGCGAATCGTTGGAATGCTTTCTGCTGGCGAATCGTTGGAATGCTTTCTGCTGGCGAATCGTTGGAATGCTTTCTGCTGGCGAATCGTTGGAATGCTTTCTGCTGGCGAATCGTTGGAATGCTTTCTGCTGGCGAATCGTTGGAATGCTTTCTGCTGGCGAATCGTTGGAATGCTTTCTGTTGGCGAATCGTTGGAATGCTTTAGCATTCCAGCATTCCAGCGATTCAAAGAAAGCATTCCAGCGATTCACCGCGAAAGCATTCCATTCCAGCGATTCATTGGAAGCATTCCAGCGATTCACCGGCGAAAGCATTCCAGCGATTCCCGATGAAAGCATTGCGATTCACCAGCGAAGCATTCCAGCGATTCGTGAGAAAGCATTCCAGCGATTCACCAGCAGAAAGCATTCCAGCGATTCACCGGAAAGCAAGCATTCGATTCACCCGGCGCGAAAGCATTCCAGCGATTCACCAGCGAAAGCATTCCAGCGATTCACCCCAGAAAGCATTCCAGCGATTCAGCGATTCAGAAAGCATTCCAGCGATTCACCAGGGAGAAAGCATTCGATTCGATTCACCCGAGAAAGCATTCCAGCGATTCACCGAAAGCATTCCAAAGATTCATTCCAGCGATTTCCAGCAGCGAAAGCATTCCAGCGATTCCAGCGAGAAAGCATTCCAGCGATTCACCAGAGAAAGCATTCCAGCGATTCACCGGCGAGAAAGCATTCCAGCGATTCACCAGCGCGAAAGCATTCCAGCGATTCCAGCGATTCATTCCAGCGATTCAAGCGAGAAAGCATTCAGCGATTCACCGAGAAAGCATTCCAGCGATTCACCAGCGAGAAAGCATTCCAGCGCATTCGATTCCGGCGAAAGCATTCCAAGCGATTCACCGGCGAGAAAGCATTCCAGCGATTCACCCAAAGCAAAGCATTCCAGCGATTCACCAGCGAGAAAGCATTCCAGCGATTCACCAGCGAGAAAGCATTCCAGCGATTCACCGGCGAAAGCATTCCAGCGATTCACCGGCGAAAGCATTCCAGCGATTCACCAGCGTTGAGAAAGCATTCCAGCGATTCACCAGCGAGAAAGCATTCCAGCGATTCACCAGCGAAAGCGAAAGCATTCAGCGATTCAGCCCGCAGAAAGCATTCCAGCGATTCACCGGCGAAAGAAAGCATTCCAGCGATTCACCAATGAGAAAGCATTCCAGCGATTCACCGAGAAAGCATTCCAGCGATTCACCAGTGAAAGCATTCCAGCGATTCACCGGCGAGAAAGCATTCCAGCGATTCACCGAAAAAGCAAAGCGATTCCAGAAAGCATTCAGCCCGGCGAAAGCATTCCAGCGATTCACCCGCAGAAAGCATTCCAGCGATTCACCAGCGAAAGCATTCCAGCGATCACCAGCGAGAAAGCATTCCAGCGATTCACCGGCGAGAAAGCATTCCAGCGATTCACCCGAAAGCATTCCAGCGATTCCGAGAAAGCATTCCAGCGATTCACCGGCGAAAGCATTCCAGCGATTCACCCGGAGAAAGCATTCCAGCGATTCACCGGCGAGAAAGCATTCCAGCGATTCACCGGCGAGAAAGCATTCCAGCGATTCACCGGCGAGAAAGCATTCCAGCGATTCATTCAGCAGAAAGCATTCCAGAAAGAAATTCCAGCGATTCACCGGTGAAAGCATTCCAGCGAGCATTCATTCCAGCGATTCACCGAGAAAGCATTCCAGCGATTCACCAGCGAAAGCATTCCAGCGATTCACGGTGAGAAAGCATTTCAGAAAGCATTCCAGCGATTCACCAGCGAGAAAGCATTCCAGCGATTCACCAGCGAAAGCATTCCAGCGATTCACCGGCGAGAAAGCATTCCAGCGATTCACCGGCGAGAAAGCATTCCAGCGATTTCGCGAGAAAGCATTCCAGCGATTCACCGGCAGAAAGCATTCCAGCGATTCACCAGCAGAAAGCATTCCAGCGATTCACCAGCGAGAAAGCATTCCAGCGATTCACCCGCGTGAAAGCATTCCAGCGATTCACCGGCGAGAAAGCATTCCAGCGATTCACCAGCAGAAAGCATTCCAGCGATTCACCGATTCTGAGAAAGCATTCCAGCGATTCACCGGTGAAAGCATTCCAGCGATTCACCGGCGAGAAAGCATTCCAGCGATTCACCACCGAGAAAGCATTCCAGCGATCCAGCGTGAAAGCATTCCAGCGATTCACGAGAAAGCATTCCAGCGATTCACCGGCGAGAAAGCATTCCAGCGATTCACCGGTGAAAGCATTCCAGCGATTCCCGGTGAGAAAGCATTCCAGCGATTCACCCAGAGAAAGCATTCCAGCGATTCACCGGCAGAAAGCATTCCAGCGATTCACCCGATTCAGCATTCCAGCGATTCACCGTGAAGCATTCCAGCGATTCCCAGCAGAAAGCATTCCAGCGATTCACCGGCGAGAAAGCATTCCAGCGATTCACCAGCGAGAAAGCATTCCAGCGATTCACCAGCGAAAGCATTCCAGCGATTCACCGCGCGAAAGCATTCCAGCGATTCACCAGCAGAAAGCATTCCAGCGATTCACCAGAGAAAGCATTCCAGCGATTCACCCGAGAAAGCATTCCAGCGATTCACCAGTGAGAAAGCATTCCAGCGATTCACCGGTGAAAGCATTCCAGCGATTCACCCGAAAGCATTCCAGCGATTCACCAGCATTCAATCGAAAGCATTCCAGCGATTCACCAGCGAGAAAGCATTCCAGCGATTCACCCGGTGAGAAAGCATTCAGCGATTTCCGCGAGAAAGCATTCCAGCGATTCACCCGCAGAAAGCATTCCAGCGATTTCACCGGAGAAAGCATTCCAGCGATTCACCCGGCGAAAAAGCATTCCAGCGATTCACCCGGCGAAAGCATTCCAGCGATTCACCCGTGAAAGCATTCAGCGATTCCCGGTGAGAAAGCATTCCAGCGATTCACCCGCAGAAAGCATTCCAGCGATTCACGAGAAAGAGAAAGCGATTCCAGCGATTCACGATTCCAGAGAAAGCATTCCAGCGATTCACCAGCGAGAAAGCATTCCAGCGATTCACCGATTCCAGCGATTCCCAGCGAAAGCATTCAGCGATTCCCCGAGAGCATTCCAGCGATTCACCCGGCAGAAAGCATTCCAGCGATTCACCGCGAGAAAGCATTCCAGCGATTCACCAGCGAGAAAGCATTCCAGCGATTCACCCGTGAAAGAAAGCATTCCAGCGATTCACCCGGCGAGAAAGCATTCCAGCGATTCCGGCGAGAAAGCATTCCAGCGATTCACCAGCCCGAGAAAGCATTCCAGCGATTCACCCGGTGAAAGCATTCCAGCGATTCACCAGAGAAAGCATTCCAGCGATTCACCAGCGAGAAACCATTCCAGCGAGAAAGCATTCCAGCGATTCACCAGCGAAAGCATTCCAGCGATTCACCAGCGAAAGCATTCCAGCGATTCACCGGCCGAAAGCATTCCAGCGATTCACCAGCGAGAAAGCATTCCAGCGATTCACCGAGAAAGCATTCCAGCGATTCACCAGCGAGAAAGCATTCCAGCGATTCACCAGCGAGAAAGCATTCCAGCGATTCACCGGCGAGAAAGCATTCCAGCGCGATTCCCCGAGAAAGCATTCCAGCGATTCAGCGAAAGCAGCGATTCACCGATTCACGTGGAGAAAGCATTCCAGCGATTCACCCGGCGAAAGCATTCCAGCGATTCACCAGCGAGAAAGCATTCCAGCGATTTCAGCCAGAAAGCATTCCAGCGATTCAAGCATTCCAGCGATTCACCGGCGAAAGCATTCCAGCGATTCACCAGCAGAAAGCATTCCAGCGATTCACCCGGAGAAAGCATTCCAGCGATTCACCAGCGAGAAAAGCATTCCAGCGATTCACCGGCGAAAGCATTCCAGCGATTCACGAGAAAGCATTCCAGCGATTCACCAGCGAGAAAGCATTTCAGCGATTCACCGGTGAGAAAGCATTCCAGCGATTCACCGGCGAGAAAGCATTCCAGCGATTCACCCAGAGAAAGCATTCCAGCGATTCACCAGTGAGAAAGCATTTCCAGCGATTCACCAGCGAGAAAGCATTCCAGCGATTCACCAGCGAGAAAGCATTCCAGCGATTCACCAGTGAGAAAGCATTCCAGCGATTCACCAGCGAGAAAGCATTCCAGCGATTCACCAGCGAGAAAGCATTCCAGCGATTCACCGGCGAAAGCATTCAGCAGCATTCAGCGAAGCATTCAGCGAAAGCATTCCAGCGATTCACCAGCGAAAGCATTCCAGCGATTCACCCCCGGCGAGAAAGCATTCCAGCGATTTCCAGCGAAAGCATTTCGATTCACCGTGAGAAAGCATTCCAGCGATTCACCGGCGAAAGCATTCCAGCGATTCACCGGCGAGAAAGCATTCCAGCGATTCACCAGCAGAAAGCATTCAGCGATTCACCAAAGAAAGCATTCCAGCGATTCACCAGCGAAAGCATTCAGCGATTCACAGGCGAGAAAGCATTCCAGCGATTCATTCCGGCGAGAAAGCATTCCAGCGATTCACCCGGAGAAAGCATTCCAGCGATTCACCCGAGAAAGCATTCCAGCGATTCCAGCGAGAAAGCATTCCAGCGATTCACCAGCGAGAAAGCATTCCAGCGATTCACCGGCGAGAAAGCATTCCAGCGATTCACCGGCGAGAAAGCATTCCAGCGATTCACCAGCGAAAGCATTCCAGCGATTCACCGAGAAAGCATTCCAGCGATTCACCCGGTGAAAGCATTCCAGCGATTCACCAGAAAGCATTCCAGCGATTCACCAGCGCATTCACGATTCCGCGAGAAAGCATTCCAGCGATTCACCGCAGAAAGCATTCCAGCATTCCAGCGATTCATTCCAGCGATTCCCGAGAGAAAGCATTCCAGCGATTCACCGGCGAGAAAGCATTCCAGCGATTCACCAGTGAGAAAGCATTCCAGCGATTCACCGAGAAAGCATTCCAGCGATTCACCGGCGAAAGCATTCCAGCGATTCACCGGCGAGAAAGCATTCCAGCGATTCACCAGCGAAAGCATTCCAGCGATTCACCGGTGAAAGCATTCCAGCGATTCACCCGCGAGAAAGCATTCCAGCGATTCACCAGCGAGAAAGCATTCCAGCGATTCACCAGAAAGCATTCCAGCGATTCACCGGAGAAAGCATTCCAGCGATTCACCGGCGCGAAAGCATTCCAGCGATTTCAGAAAGCATTCGATTCACCAGCGAAAGCATTCCAGCGATTCACCAGCGAGAAAGCATTCCAGCGATTCACCCGCAGAAAGCATTCCAGCGATTCACCATTCCAGCGCGAAAGCATTCCAGCGATTCACCCGCGAGAAATTCCAGCGATTCCCAGAAAGCAAAGCATTCCAGCGATTCACGATTCGGCGAAAGCATTCCAGCGATTCACCCCGTGAGAAAGCATTCCAGCGATTCACCAGCAGAAAGCATTCCAGCGATTCACCAGTGAAAGCATTCCAGCGATTCACCAGCGAGAAAGCATTCAGCGATTCACCAGTGAAAGCATTCCAGCGATTCACCGGCGAGAAAGCATTCCAGCGATTCAGCGAAAGCATTCCAGCGATTCACCCGGCGAGAAAGCATTCCAGCGATTCACCAGCAGAAAGCATTCCAGCGATTCACCAGCGAAAGCATTCCAGCGATTCGCGAGAAAGCATTCCAGCGATTCACCAGCGAGAAAGCATTCCAGCGATTCACCCGGAGAAAGCATTCCAGCGATTCACCGCCGAGAAAGCATTCCAGCGATTCACCAGCGAGAAAGCATTCCAGCGATTCCAGCGAAAGCATTCCAAGCATTCCAGCGAAAGCATTCCAGCGATTCCATGAGAAAGCATTCCAGCGATTCACCAGAAGCATTCCAGCGATTCCAGCGATTCATTCCAGCGAGAAAGCATTCCAGCGATTCACCCGAGAAAGCATTCAGCGATTCACCGGTGAGAAAGCATTCAGCGATTCACCCAGCGAAAGCATTCCAGCGATTCACCAGCGAGAAAGCATTCCAGCGATTCACCGGCGAGAAAGCATTCCAGCGATTCACCGCGAGAAAGCATTCCAGCGATTCACCAGTGAAAGCATTCAGCGATTCAGCGAAAGCATTCAGCGATTCAGCGAGAAAGCATTCCAGCGATTCACCAGCGAGAAAGCATTCCAGCGATTCACCAGCGAGAAAGCATTCCAGCGATTCACCGGCGAAAGCATTCCAGCGATTCACCAGCGAAAGCATTCCAGCGATTCACCAGCGAGAAAGCGCATTCCAGCGATTCACCAGAAAGCATTCCAGCGATTCACCAGCGAAAGAAAGCATTCCAGCGATTCACCAGCGAATTCATTCCAGCGATTCACCGATCAGCATTCAGCGATTCAGCGATTCAGCGATTCGAAAGCATTCCAGCGATTCACCAGCAGAAAGCATTCCAGCGATTCACCGGCGCGAAAGCATTCCAGCGATTCACCAGCGAGAAAGCATTCCAGCGATTCACCGCGAGAAAGCATTCCAGCGATTCGAGAAAGCATTCCAGCGATTCACCGCCCGAAAGCATTCCAGCGATTCACCGGCGAAAGCATTCAGCGATTCGCCGCGAGAAAGCAGCGATTCACCAGCGAGAAAGCATTCCAGCGATTCACCCGAGAAAGCATTCCAGCGATTCACCGGTGAGAAAGCATTCCAGCGATTCACCAGCGAGAAAGCATTCCAGCGATTCACCAGTGAAAGCATTCCAGCGATTCACCGGCGAGAAAGCATTCCAGCGATTCACCAGCGAGAAAGCATTCCAGCGATTCAGCGAATTCATTCCAGCGATTCGCGAAAGCATTCCAGCGATTCACCCGGCGAGAAAGCATTCCAGCGATTCACCGGCAGAAAGCATTCCAGCGCATTCACCAGCAGAAAGCATTCCAGCGATTCACCCGGCGAGAAAGCATTCCAGCGATTCACCAGCAGAAAGCATTCCAGCGATTCACCAGCGCAGAAAGCATTCCAGCGATTCCGGCGAAAGCATTCCAGCGATTCACCCGTGAAAGCATTCCAGCGATTTCCAGCGAGAAAGCATTCCAGCGATTCACCAGCGAGAAAGCATTCCAGCGATTCACCGGCAGAAAGCATTCCAGCGATTCACCCCGAAAGCATTCCAGCGATTCACCAGAAAGCATTCCAGCGATTCACCCGGCGAGAAAGCATTCCAGCGATTCACCCGGAGAAAGCATTCCAGCGATTCACCAGCAGAAAGCATTCCAGCGATTCACCAGCGAGAAAGCATTCCAGCGATTCACCCAGAAAGCAAAGCGATTCCAGCGCATTCAGCGAGTGAGAAAGCATTCCAGCGATTCACCCGCGAGAAAGCATTCCCAGCGATTCACCCGAAAGCATTCCAGCGATTCACCGGTGAAAGCATTCCAGCGATTCAGCGAAAGCATTCCAGCGATTCACCAGCGAAAGCATTCCAGCGATTCACCCAGCGAGAAAGCATTCCAGCGATTCGCGAAAGCATTCCAGCGAAAGCATTTCAGCGATTCACCAGCGATTCACCGAAAGCATTCCAGCGATTCACCCGGCGAGAAAGCATTCCAGCGATTCACCGGTGAGAAAGCATTCCAGCGATTCACCAGCGAGAAAGCATTCCAGCGATTCACCGAAAGCATTCCAGCGATTTCCCAGCGAAAGCATTCCAGCGATTCACCAGAGAAAGCATTCCAGCGATTCCCGGCGAAGCGAAAGCATTCCAGCGATTCACCAGTGAGAAAGCATTCCAGCGATTCACCCGGTGAAAGCATTCCAGCGATTCACCAGCGAGAAAGCATTCCAGCGATTCACCCGGAGAAAGCATTCCAGCGATTCACCCGTGAGAAAGCATTCCAGCGATTCACCAGCGAAAGCATTCCAGCGATTCCCGAGAAAGCATTCCAGCGATTCACCGGCGAGAAAGCATTCCAGCGATTCCAGCGAAAGCATTCCAGCGATTCACCGCGAGAAAGCATTCCAGCGATTCACCAGAGAAAGCATTCCAGCGATTCACCCGTGAGAAAGCATTCCAGCGATTCATTCCAAAGCATTCAGCGATTCACCAGAAAGCATTCCAGCGATTCACCAGCGAGAAAGCATTCCAGCGATTCGCCCGGAGAAAGCATTCCAGCGATTCACCCAGAAAGAAAGCATTCCAGCGATTTCCCCGGAGAAAGCATTCCAGCGATTCACCCCAGCGAAAGCATTCCAGCGATTCACCCGCGAGAAAGCATTCCAGCGATTCACCAGCGAGAAAGCATTCCAGCGATTCACCGAAGCATTTCCAGCGATTCACCAGCAGAAAGCATTCCAGCGATTCACCAGCGAGAAAGCATTCCAGCGATTCACCAGTGAGAAAGCATTCCAGCGATTCACCAGAAAGCAAAGCATTCCAGCGATTCGATTCACCGTGAAGAAAGCATTCCAGCGATTCCAGCGAAAGCATTCCAGCGATTCACCCGGTGAAAGCATTCCAGCGATTCACCCGCGAAAGCATTCCAGCGATTCCGGAGAAAGCATTCCAGCGATTCACCGGCGAAAGCATTCCAGCGATTCACCAGAAAGCATTCCAGCGATTCACCAGCGAAAGCATTCCAGCGATTCACCAGCAGAAAGCATTCCAGCGATTCACCGGTGAGAAAGCATTCCAGCGATTCACCAGCAGAAAGCATTCCAGCGAGAAAGCATTCCAGCGATTCACCAGCGAGAAAGCATTCCAGCGATTCACCAGAAAGCATTCCAGCGATTCACCAGAGAAAGCATTCCAGCGATTCACCCGAGAAAGCATTCCAGCGATTCACCCGAGAAAGCATTCCAGCGATTCACCGGCAGAAAGCATTCCAGCGATTCACCGTGAAAGCATTCCAGCGAGAAAGCATTCCAGCGATTCACCAGCGAGAAAGCATTCCAGCGATTCACCCGCGAGAAAGCATTCCAGCGATTCACCCGGCAGAAAGCATTCCAGCGATTCACCAGCGATTCCGAGCGATTCACCCAGAAAGCATTCCAGCGATTCGGCAGAAAGCATTCCAGCGATTCAGAAAGAAATTCCAGCGATTCACCGGAGAAAGCATTCCAGCGATTCGAGAAAGCATTCCAGCGATTCACCAGCGAGAAAGCATTCCAGCGATTCACCAGCGAAAGCATTCCAGCGATTCACCGAGAAAGCATTCAGCAGCGATTCACCAGCGAAAGCATTCCAGCGATTTCGTGCGAAAGCATTCCAGCGATTCACCAGCGAGAAAGCATTCCAGCGATTCACCGGCGAGAAAGCATTCCAGCGATTCACCCGGCGAAAGCATTCCAGCGATTCACCAGCGAAAGCATTCCAGCGATTCACCAGCGAAAGCATTCCAGCGATTTCACCAGAAAGCATTCCAGCGATTCACCGAGTGAGAAAGCATTCCAGCGATTCACCGGCGAAAGAAAGCATTCCAGCGATTCACCCAGCAGAAAGCATTCCAGCGATTCACCGGCGAGAAAGCATTCCAGCGATTCCAGCGAAAGCATTCCAGCGATTCCCGAAGCAGAAAGCATTCAGCGATTCACCGTGAAAGCATTCCAGCGATTCCAGCGAGAAAGCATTCCAGCGATTCACCCGTGAAAGCAAAGCATTCCAGCGATTCCCGGCGAGAAAGCATTCCAGCGATTCACCGGCGAGAAAGCATTCCAGCGATTCACCAGAGAAAGCATTCCAGCGAAGCGAAAGCATTCCAGCGATTCACCAGCGCGAAAGCATTCCAGCGATTCACCAGCAGAAAGCATTCCAGCGATTCACGAGAAAAAGCAGAAAGCGATTCCAGCGCATTCCGATTCACCAGAAAGCATTCCAGCGATTCACCCAGCGAGAAAGCATTCCAGCGATTCACCGGAGAAAGCATTCCAGCGATTCACCGGCAGAAAGCATTCCAGCGATTTCCAGAAAGCATTCCAGCGATTTCAGCGAGAAAGCATTCCAGCGATTCAGCAGAAAGCATTCCAGCGATTCACCAGCAGAAAGCATTCCAGCGATTCACCCGGCGAGAAAGCATTCCAGCGATTTCCGAGAAAGCATTCCAGCGATTCACCAGCGAGAAAGCATTCCAGCGATTCACCGGCGAGAAAGCATTCCAGCGATTCCGCGAGAAGCATTCCAGCGATTCACAGCAGAAAGCATTCCAGCGATTCCAGCGATTCACCAGTGAAAGCATTCCAGCGATTCCCGGCAGAAAGCATTCCAGCGATTCACCAGCGAGAAAGCATTCCAGCGATTCACCGGCGAGAAAGCATTCCAGCGATTCACCAGAGAAAGCATTCCAGCGATTCACCGGCGAGAAAGCATTCCAGCGATTCACCAGCCGAAAGCATTCCAGCGATTCACCCCGAGAAAGCATTCCAGCGATTCACCCAGAAGAAAGCATTCCAGCGATTCCAGAAAGAAAGCATTCCAGCGATTCACCGGTGAGAAAGCATTCCAGCGATTCACCAGAAAGCATTCCAGCGAAAGCATTCCAGCGATTCACCAGCGAGAAAGCATTCCAGCGATTCACCCAGCGAAAGCATTCCAGCGATTCACCAGCGAGAAAGCATTCCAGCGATTCCCCGGCGAGAAAGCATTCCAGCGATTCACCCGAGAAAGCATTCCAGCGATTCACCCGGCGAAAGCATTCCAGCGATTTCCAGCGAGAAAGCATTCAGCGATTCGAAAGCATTCCAGCGATTCACCAGTGAAAGCATTCCAGCGATTCACCCAGCGAGAAAGCATTCCAGCGATTCACCGGTGAGAAAGCATTTCAGCGATTCCAGAGAAAGCATTCCAGCGATTCACCGGCAGAAAGCATTCCAGCGATTCACCAGCGAGAAAGCATTCCAGCGATTCCGATTCGAGAAAGCATTCCAGCGATTCACCGGTGAGAAAGCATTCCAGCGATTCACCCGAGAAAGCATTCCAGCGATTCACCGGCGAGAAAGCATTCCAGCGATTCACCAGCGAGAAAGCATTCCAGCGATTCACCAGCGAGAAAGCAGCGATTCCAGCGCATTCCAGCGATGTCCGGAGAAAGCATTCCAGCGATTCACCGGCGCGAAAGCATTCCAGCGATTCACCAGCGAAAGCATTCAGCGATTCCGAGAAAGCATTCCAGCGATTCACCAGAAAGCATTCCAGCGATTCACCAGCGAGAAAGCATTCCAGCGATTCACCGTGAAGCATTCAAGCGATTCACCAGCGAAAGCATTCCAGCGATTTCACCAGAAAGCATTCCAGCGATTCACCCCAGAAAGCATTCCAGCGATTCACCGGCGAGAAAGCATTCCAGCGATTCACCAGCGAAAGCATTCCAGCGATTCACCAGTGAGAAAGCATTCCAGCGATTCACCGGCGAGAAAGCATTCCAGCGATTCACCAGCGAGAAAGCATTCCAGCGATTCACCCAGCGAGAAAGCATTCCAGCGATTCACCAGCGAGAAAGCATTCCAGCGATTCACCAGCGAGAAAGCATTCCAGCGATTCACCCGCGAGAAAGCATTCCAGCGATTCACCCGGAGAAAGCATTCCAGCGATTCACCGGCGAGAAAGCATTCCAGCGATTCACCCGCGCGAAAGCATTCCAGCGATTCACCGCAGAAAGCATTCCAGCGATTCACCAGCGAAAGCATTCCAGCGCGATTCACGAGCGAGAAAGCATTCCAGCGATTCACCGGCGAAAAGCATTCCAGCGATTCACCGGAGAAAGCATTCCAGCGATTCACCGGCGAGAAAGCATTCCAGCGATTCAAGAAAGCATTCCAGCGATTCACCCGGAGAAAGCATTCCAGCGATTCACCGGCGAGAAAGCATTCCAGCGATTCACCCAGCGAAAGCATTCCAGCGATTCCGAGAAAGCATTCCAGCGATTCACCGGCGAAAGCATTCCAGCGATTCACCAGCGAGAAAGCATTCCAGCGATTCACCGCGAGAAAGCATTCCAGCGATTCACCGGCGAGAAAGCATTCCAGCGATTCACCAGCGAGAAAGCATTCCAGCGATTCACCGGCGAAAGCATTCCAGCGATTCACCAGTGAGAAAGCATTCCAGCGATTCACCCGCAGAAAGCATTCCAGCGATTCACCAGCGAGAAAGCATTCCAGCGATTCACCCAGAGAAAGCATTCCAGCGATTCACCAGCGAAAGCATTCCAGCGATTCACCAGAGAAAGCATTCCAGCGATTCACCAGCAGAAAGCATTCCAGCGATTCACCATTCGAAAGAAAGCATTCCAGCGATTCGCAGAAAGCATTCCAGCGATTCACCAGCGAGAAAGCATTCCAGCGATTCACCGGCGAGAAAGCATTCCAGCGATTCACCCGCGAGAAAGCATTCCAGCGATTCACCGGCGAGAAAGCATTCCAGCGATTCACCAGCGAAAGCATTCCAGCGATTCACCAGCGAGAAAGCATTCCAGCGATTCACCAGCGAGAAAGCATTCCAGCGATTCACCCGGCGAGAAAGCATTCCAGCGATTCACCGGCAGAAAGCATTCCAGCGATTCACCAGCAGAAAGCATTCCAGCGATTCACCAGCGAGAAAGCATTCCAGCGATTCACCAGCGAGAAAGCATTCCAGCGATTCACCAGCAGAAAGCATTCCAGCGATTCACCAGTGAGAAAGCATTCCAGCGATTCATTCCGGTGAGAAAGCATTCCAGCGATTCACCGGCGAGAAAGCATTCCAGCGATTCACCCGGCGAGAAAGCATT
This sequence comes from Aristolochia fimbriata, assembly GCA_019845555.1. Lineage (NCBI taxonomy): Eukaryota > Viridiplantae > Streptophyta > Magnoliopsida > Piperales > Aristolochiaceae > Aristolochia > Aristolochia fimbriata. The sequence continues at coordinate 13,533 of JAINDJ010000179.1, forward strand.
CAGCGATTCACCCGGCGAGAAAGCATTCCAGCGATTTCCGGCGAAAGCATTCCAGCGATTCACCGGCGAAAGCATTCCAGCGATTCACCAGCGAGAAAGCATTCCAGCGATTCACCAGCGAGAAAGCATTCCAGCGATTCACCCCGTGAGAAAGCATTCCAGCGATTCACCCGCGAAAGCATTCCAGCGATTCAGCAGAAAGCATTCCAGCGATTCATTGATTCATTCAGCGATTCAGAAAGCATTCCAGCGATTCAAAGAGAAAGCATTCCAGCGATTCGAGAAAGCATTCCAGCGATTCACGGCGAAAGCATTCCAGCGATTCACCAGCGAGAAAGCATTCCAGCGATTCACCGGAGAAAGCATTCCAGCGATTCCCGGCAGAAAGCATTCCAGCGATTCACCCGGCGAAAGCATTCCAGCGATTCACCCAGAGAAAGCATTCCAGCGATTCACCCGAAAGCATTCCAGCGATTCACCGGCGAGAAAGCATTCCAGCGATTCACCCAGAGAAAGCATTCCAGCGATTCACCGGCGAGAAAGCATTCCAGCGATTCACCAGAGAAAGCATTCCAGCGATTCACCCAGAAAGCATTCCAGCGATTCACCCGGCGAGAAAGCATTCCAGCGATTTCATTCCAGCGATTCAGAAAGCATTCCAGCGATTCACCCCGAAGAAAGCATTCCAGCGATTCACCGGCGAGAAAGCATTCCAGCGATTCACCAGCGAGAAAGCATTCCAGCGATTCACCCAGCGAGAAAGCATTCCAGCGATTCACCAGAAAGCAAGCATTCCAGCGCATCCAGCGATTCGAAAGCATTCCAGCGATTCACCGGCGAAAGCATTCCAGCGATTCACCAGCGAGAGAAAGCATTCCAGCGATTCACCGGTGAAAGCATTCCAGCGATTCACCAGCGAGAAATTCAGCGATTCACCAGCGAGAAAGCATTCCAGCGATTCCCGGCGAAAGCATTCCAGCGATCACCAGCGAGAAAGCATTCCAGCGATTCACCCGGAGAAAGCATTCCAGCGATTCACCCGGCGAGAAAGCATTCCAGCGATTCACCCGCGAGAAAGCATTCCAGCGATTCACCAGTGAAAGCATTCCAGCGATTCACCAGCAGAAAGCATTCCAGCGATTCACCGGCGAGAAAGCATTCCAGCGATTCACCGGCGAGAAAGCATTCCAGCGATTCACCAGCGAGAAAGCATTCCAGCGATTCACCGCGAGAAAGCATTCCAGCGATTCACCGCGAGAAAGCATTCCAGCGATTCACCGGCAGAAAGCATTCCAGCGAGAAAGCATTCCAGCGATTCCAGCGAGAAGCAGCGATTCACCAGCGAAAGCATTCCAGCGATTCACCCGGTGAAAGCATTCCAGCGATTCCCAGAAAGCATTCCAGCGATTCACCGAAAGCATTCAAGCGATTCATTCCAGAAAGCATTTCAGCGATTCACCAGCGAAAGCATTCCAGCGATTCACCAAGCAGAAAGCATTCCAGCGATTCACCAGAAGAAAGCATTCCAGCGATTCACCCGTGAAAGCATTCAGCGATTCACCAGAAAGCATTTCAGCGATTCACCCGTGAGAAAGCATTCCAGCGATTCACCGGCGAGAAAGCATTCCAGCGATTCACCGGCGAGAAAGCATTCCAGCGATTCACCGGCGAGAAAGCATTCAGCGATTCACCGGCGAGAAAGCATTCCAGCGATTCGGAGAAAGCATTCAGCGATTCACCGGTGAAAGCATTCCAGCGATTCACCCAGAGAAAGCATTCCAGCGATTCACGGAAGAGAAAGCGATTCAGCGATTTCATTCCGAAAGCATTCCAAGCGATTCACCATGAAAGCGATTCAGCGAGCTGAGAAAGCATTCCAGCGATTCCGGCGAGAAAGCATTCAGCGATTCACCCCGAGAAAGCATTCCAGCGATTCCCGGCGAGAAAGCATTCCAGCGATTCACCGGCGAGAAAGCATTCCAGCGATTCACCCGCGAGAAAGCATTCCAGCGATTCACCCAGCGAAAGCATTCCAGCATTCCAGCGCATTCAGCGATTCAGAAAGCATTCCAGCGATTCACCAGCGAAAGCATTCCAGCGATTCACCGGCAGAAAAAGCATTCCAGCGATTCACCGGCGAAAGCATTCCAGCGATTCCAGCGAAAGCATTCCAGCGATTCGCCAAAGCATTCCGGAGAAAGCATTCCAGCGATTCACCGGAAAGAAAGCATTCAGCGATTCACCAGCGAAAGCATTCCAGCGATTCACCAGCGAGAAAGCATTCCAGCGATTCACCCAGTGAGAAAGCATTCCAGCGATTCACCAGAGAAAGCATTCCAGCGATTCACCGGCGAGAAAGCATTCCAGCGATTCACCCAGCGAAAGCATTCAGCGATTCACCCGAGAAAGCATTCCAGCGATTCACCAGCGAAAGCATTCCATTTCCAGCGATTCACCAGCAGAAAGCATTCCAGCGATTCACCAGTGAGAAAGCATTCCAGCGATTCACCAGTGAGAAAGCATTCCAGCGATTCACCAGCAGAAAGCATTCCAGCGATTCACCAGCAGAAAGCATTCAGCGATTCCAGCGAATTCATTCAGCGATTCACCGGAGAAAGCATTCCAGCGATTCACCAGATGAGAAAGCATTCCAGCGATTCACCCGGTGAAAGCATTCCAGCGATTCACCAGCGAGAAAGCATTCCAGCGATTCACCAGCGAAAGCATTCATTCAGCGCGAAAGCATTCCAGCGATTCATTCCAGCGATTCAAGCGAGAAAGCATTCCAGCGATTCACCGGTGAAAGCATTCCAGCGATTCACCAGCAGAAAGCATTCCAGCGATTCACCAGCGAGAAAGCATTCCAGCGATTCACCGGCGAAAGCATTCCAGCGATTCAGAAAGCATTCCAGCGATTTCCGGTGAAAGCAGAAAGCATTCCAGCGATTCGATTCGGTGAGAAAGCATTCCAGCGATTCACCGGCGAGAAAGCATTCCAGCGATTCACCAGCGAGAAAGCATTCCAGCGATTCACCCAGGAGAAAGCATTCCAGCGATTCACCGTGAAAGAAAGCATTCCAGCGATTCACCGATTCAGAAAGCATTCCAGCGATTCACCAGCGAGAAAGCATTCCAGCGATTCACCCAGAAAGCAAAGCGATTCACCCAGCGAAAGCATTCCAGCGATTCACCGGCGAGAAAGCATTCCAGCGATTCACCAGCAGAAAGCATTCCAGCGATTCCCGCGAAAGCATTCCAGCGATTCACCGAGAAAGCATTCCAGCGATTCACCAGCAGAAAGCATTCCAGCGATTCACCGGCGAGAAAGCATTCCAGCGATTCACCAGCGAGAAAGCATTCCAGCGATTCACCAGAGAAAGCATTCCAGCGATTCACCCGCGAGAAAGCATTCCAGCGATTCACCGAAAGAAAGCATTCCAGCGATTCACCAGCGAGAAAGCATTCCAGCGATTCACCAGCGAGAAAGCATTCGAAGCATTCCAGCGATTCACCAGTGAAAGCATTCAGCGATTCACCCGCAGAAAGCATTCAGCGATTCCGGAGAAAGCATTCCAGCGATTCACCCCGAGAAAGCATTCCAGCGATTCACCCGCGAGAAAGCATTCCAGCGATTCACCCGCAGAAAGCATTCCAGCGATTCACCCGGCGAAAGCATTCCAGCGATTCACCAGCGAGAAAGCATTCCAGCGATTCACCAGTGAGAAAGCATTCCAGCGATTCACCAGCAGAAAGCATTCCAGCGATTCACAGCATTCGAGAAAGCATTCCAGCGATTCACCAGCGAGAAAGCATTCCAGCGATTCACCCGGTGAGAAAGCATTCCAGCGATTCACCAGTGAAAGCATTCCAGCGATTCACCAGCGAGAAAGCATTCCAGCGATTCACGATTCAGCGTGAAAGCATTCCAGCGATTCACCAGCGAGAAAGCATTCCAGCGATTCACCCAGCGAATTCATTCCAGCGAGAAGCGTGAAAGCATTCCAGCGATTCACCGGCAGAAAGCATTCCAGCGATTCACCCGAGAAAGCATTCAGCGAAAGCATTCCAGCGATTCATTCACCGAGAAAGCATTCCAGCGATTCACCAGCGAGAAAGCATTCCAGCGATTCCAGTGAGAAAGCATTCCAGCGATTCACCGGCGAGAAAGCATTCCAGCGATTCACCAGCGAAAGCATTCCAGCGATTCACCCAGCGAAAGCATTCCAGCGATTCACCCAGAGAAAGCATTCCAGCGATTCACCAGAAAGAAAGCATTCCAGCGATTCACCCGCAGAAAGCATTCCAGCGATTCACCAGCAGAAAGCATTCAGCGAGAAAGCATTCCAGCGATTCACCAGCGAGAAAGCATTCCAGCGATTCACCCAAAGCAGAAAGCATTCCAGCGATTCAGCCAGCGAGAAAGCATTCCAGCGATTCACCCGGAGAAAGCATTCCAGCGATTCACCAGCGAGAAAGCATTCCAGCGATTCACCAGCGAGAAAGCATTCCAGCGATTCACCAGAAAGCATTCCAGCGAAGCATTCCAGCGATTCACCCCGTGAAAGCATTCCAGCGATTCACCCGTGAAAGCATTCCAGCGATTCACCAGCGAAAGCATTCCAGCGATTCACCAGCGAGAAAGCATTCCAGCGATTCACCAGCGAGAAAGCATTCCAGCGATTTTCGAAAGCATTCCAGCGATTCACCCAGAGAAAGCATTCCAGCGATTCACCAGCGAAAGCATTCCAGCGATTCACCAGTGAGAAAGCATTCCAAAGCATTCCAGCGATTCACCAGCGAAAGCATTCCAGCGATTCACCGGTGAAAGCATTCCAGCGATTCACCCGGTGAAAGCATTCCAGCGATTCACCCAGCGAAAGCATTCCAGCGATTCACCAGTGAAAGCATTCCAGCGATTCACCCGTGAAAGCATTCCAGCGATTCACCAGCGAGAAAGCATTCCAGCGATTCACCAGCGAGAAAGCATTCCAGCGATTCACCCGGAGAAAGCATTCCAGCGATTCACCGGCGAAAGCATTCCAGCGATTCACCAGCGAAAGCATTCCAGCGATTCACCAGCGAGAAAGCATTCCAGCGATTCACCAGCGAAAGCAAAGCATTCCAGCGATTCCCGGCGAGAAAGCATTCCAGCGATTCACCAGCGAGAAAGCATTCCAGCGATTCACCGGTGAAAGCATTCCAGCGATTCACCCGGCGAGAAAGCATTCCAGCGATTCACCGGCGAGAAAGCATTCCAGCGATTCACCCGGCGAGAAAGCATTCCAGCGATTCACCGGAAGAAAGCATTCCAGCGATTCACCGGTGAGAAAGCATTCCAGCGATTCACCAGCGAGAAAGCATTCCAGCGATTCACCCAGCGAAAGCATTCCAGCGATTTCCGTGAGAAAGCATTCCAGCGATTCGGTGAAAGCATTCCAGCGATTCAAAGAAAGCATTCCAGCGATTCCAGCAGAAAGCATTCCAGCGATTCACCGGTGAAAGCATTCCAGCGATTCCCGCGAGAAAGCATTCCAGCGATTTCACGAAAGCATTCCAAGAAAGCATTCCAGCGATTCACCCAGCGAGAAAGCATTCCAGCGATTCACCCGGCGAGAAAGCATTCCAGCGATTCACCCAGAAAGCATTCCAGCGATTCACCGGAGAAAGCATTCCAGCGATTCACCAGCGAGAAAGCATTCCAGCGCGATTCCCGGCGAAAGCATTCCAGCGATTCACCAGCGAGAAAGCATTCCAGCGATTCCAGAAAGCATTCCAGCGATTCACCAGTGAAAGCATTCCAGCGATTCACCAGAGAAAGCATTCCAGCGATTCACCGGCGAAAGCATTCCAGCGATTCACCAGCGAGAAAGCATTCCAGCGATTCACCCGCGAGAAAGCATTCCAGCGATCACCAGCGAGAAAGCATTCCAGCGATTCACCAGCGAGAAAGCATTCCAGCGATTCCCGCGAAAGCATTCCAGCGATTCAGCATTCCAGCGAGAAAGCATTCCAGCGATTCACCGGCGAGAAAGCATTCCAGCGATTCACCAGGAGAAAGCATTCCAGCGATTCACCAGTGAAAGCATTCCAGCGATTCACCGGAGAAAGCATTCCAGCGATTCACCGGCAGAAAGCATTCCAGCGATTCCGGCGAAAGCATTCCAGCGATTCACCGGCGAAAGCATTCCAGCGATTCACCCAGCGAAAGCATTCCAGCGATTCACCCGGTGAAAGCATTCCAGCGATTCACCAGCGAGAAAGCATTCCAGCGATTCACCGGCGAAAGCATTTCAGCGATTCCCCAGAGAAAGCATTCCAGCGATTCACCAGTGAAAGCATTCCAGCGATTCATTCCAGAAAGAAAGCATTCCAGCGATTCACCCAGAAAGCATTCCAGCGATTCACCCGTGAGAAAGCATTCCAGCGATTCACCAGTGAGAAAGCATTCCAGCGATTCACCCGCGATTGAAAGCATTCCAGCGATTCACCAGCGAAAGCAGAAAGCATTCCAGCGATTCACAGCGATTCACGCAGCGAAAAGCATTCCAGCGATTCCAGCGCATTCAGCGATTCACCAGAAGAAAGCATTCCAGCGATTCACCAGAAAGCATTCCAGCGATTCACCAGCGAAAGCATTCCAGCGATTCACCAGCGAAAGCATTCCAGCGATTCACCCGCGAGAAAGCATTCCAGCGATTCGCCCAGAAAGCATTCCAGCGATTCATTCCAGCGATTCACCAGGAGAAAGCATTCCAGCGATTCAGCGATTCAGCGATTCGCGAAAGCATTCCAGCGATTCAAGCGAAAGCATTCCAGCGATTCACCAGCAGAAAGCATTCCAGCGATTCACCAGAGAAAGCATTCCAGCGATTCACCAGAAAGAGAAAGCATTCCGATTCGATTCACCAGCGAGAAAGCATTCCAGCGATTCACCAGCGAGAAAGCATTCCAGCGATTCAGAAAGCATTCCAGCGATTCACCGAGAAAGCATTCCAGCGATTCACCAGCGAGAAAGCATTCCAGCGATTCACCAGCGAAAGCATTCCAGCGATTCACCCCGAAAGCATTCCAGCGATTCACCCGAAAGCATTCCAGCGAGAAAGCATTCCAGCGATTCACCAGCGAGAAAGCATTCCAGCGATTCACCAGCGAGAAAGCATTCCAGCGATTCACCAGCAGAAAGCATTCCAGCGATTCACCGGCGAAAGCATTCCAGCGATTCACCGATGAGAAAGCATTCCAGCGATTCACCGGTGAAAGCATTCCAGCGATTCACCAGGAGAAAGCATTCCAGCGATTCCCACCGAGAAAGCATTCCAGCGATTCACCCGTGAGAAAGCATTCCAGCGATTCACCAGCGAAAGCATTCCAGCGAAGCATTCCAGCGATTCACCAGCGAGAAAGCATTCCAGCGATTCACCCCGAGAAAGCATTCCAGCGATTCACCCGCGAGAAAGCATTCCAGCGATTCACCAGCGAGAAAGCATTCCAGCGATTCACCAGCGAGAAAGCATTCCAGCGATTCACCCAGCATTCCAGCGATTCACCCGTGAGAAAGCATTCCAGCGATTCACCAGCGAGAAAGCATTCCAGCGAGAAAGCAGAAAGCATTCCGATTCACCAGTGAGAAAGCATTCCAGCGATTCACCAGCGAGAAAGCATTCCAGCGAAAGCATTCCAGCGATTCAAGCGATTCACCCGGCGAAAGCATTCCAGCGATTCACCAGCGAGAAAGCAAAGCATTCCAGCGATTCAGCGATTCAGCGAGAAAGCATTCCAGCGATTCACCATTCACCAGGAGAAAGCATTCAGAAAGCATTCCAGCGATTCACCAGCGAGAAAGCATTCCAGCGATTCACCCAGAAGCATTCCAGCGATTCCAGCGAAAGAGCGATTCACCAGCGTGAAAGCATTCCAGCGATTCACCAGCAGAAAGCATTCCAGCGATTCCAGAAAGCATTCCAGCGATTCACCAGCGAGAAAGCATTCCAGCGATTCACCAGCGAGAAAGCATTCCAGCGATTTCACCAGAAAAAGAAAGCGATTCACCCAGAATTTCAGCGATTCACCAGCGAAAGCATTCCAGCGATTCACCAGAGAAAGCATTCCAGCGATTCACCGGTGAGAAAGCATTCCAGCGATTCACCAGCGAGAAAGCGATTTCCGTGAAATTCGATTCACCAGCGAGAAAGCATTCCAGCGATTCACCGGCGAGAAAGCATTCCAGCGATTCGATTCCAGAAAGCATTCAGCGATTCACCCGGTGAAAGCATTCCAGCGATTCACCAGCGAGAAAGCATTCCAGCGATTCACCCGCGAGAAAGCATTCCAGCGATTCACCCGGTGAGAAAGCATTCCAGCGATTCACCAGAAAGCAAAGCATTCCAGCGATTCGATTCCCGATTCGAAAGCATTCCAGCGATTCACCCCGAAAGCATTCCAGCGATTCACCAGCGAAAGAAAGCATTCCAGCGATTCAGAAAGCATTCCAGCGATTCACCAGCAGAGAAAGCATTCCAGCGATTCCCGCGAAAGCATTCCAGCGATTCACCAGCGAGAAAGCATTCCAGCGATTCCGGCGAGAAAGCATTCCAGCGATTCACCGGCGAGAAAGCATTCCAGCGATTCACCAGCGAGAAAGCATTCCAGCGATTCACCAGCAGAAAGCATTCCAGCGATTCACCGAGAAAGCATTCCAGCGATTCACCCGTGCGAAAGCATTCCAGCGATTCACCGGCGAGAAAGCATTCCAGCGATTCACCGCGAGAAAGCATTCCAGCGATTCGTGAAAGCATTCCAGCGATTCACCGAGAAAGCATTCCAGCGATTCACCAGCGAAAGCATTCAGCGATTCACCCGAAAGCATTCCAGCGATTCACCCGAGAAAGCATTCCAGCGATTCACCAGCGAAAGCATTCCAGCGATTCCAGCGATTCAGCGATTCACCGTGAAAGCATTCCAGCGATTCACCACCAGAGAAAGCATTCCAGCGATTCACCAGCGAAAGCATTCCAGCGATTCACGGCAGAAAGCATTCCAGCGATTCCAGAAAGCATTCCACGATTCACCCGAAAGCATTCCAGCGATTCACCAGCAGAAAGCATTCCAGCGATTCACCGGCAGAAAGCATTCCAGCGATTCACCAGCGAGAAGCATTCCAGCGATTCACCAGCGAAAGCATTCCAAGCGATTCACCAGCGAAAGCATTCCAGCGATTCAGCGAGAAAGCATTCCAGCGAGCATTCCAGCGCATTCGATTCATTGAAAGCATTCCAGCGATTCACCAGCGAGAAAGCATTCCAGCGATTCACCAGCAGAAAGCATTCCAGCGATTCACCCAGCGAAAGCATTCCAGCGATTCACCGGCGAGAAAGCATTCCAGCGATTCAGCCGATTCACCGAGAAAGCATTCCAGCGATTCACCGGCGAGAAAGCATTCCAGCGATTCACCAGCGAAAGCATTCCAGCGATTCCAGCGATTCATTCCAGCGATTCACCAGAGAAAGCATTCCAGCGATTCACCCGAGAAAGCATTCCAGCGATTCACCAGCGAGAAAGCATTCCAGCGATTCACCCGTGAAAGCATTCCAGCGATTCACCCGGTGAAAGCATTCCAGCGATTCCCGGAGAAAGCATTCCAGCGATTCACCCGGCGAAAGCATTCCAGCGATTCAGCGATTCAGAGCGAAAGCATTCCAGCGAGAAAGCATTCCAGCGATTCACCAGCGAAAGCATTCCAGCGATTCACCCGGAGAAAGCATTCCAGCGATTCACCAGCGAGAAAGCATTCCAGCGATTCACCCGGCGAGAAAGCATTCCAGCGTGAGAAAGCATTCCAGCGATTCCGGCGAGAAAGCATTCAGCGATTCACCAGCGTGAAAGCATTCCAGCGATTCACCCGGTGAAAGCATTCCAGCGATTCACCAGCGAGAAAGCATTCCAGCGATTCACCAGCGAGAAAGCATTCCAGCGATTCCCGGTGAGAAAGCATTCAGCGATTCAGCGATTTCCAGCGAAAGCATTCCGATTTCCGGCGAAAGCATTCCAGCGATTCACCAGCAGAAAGCATTCCAGCGATTCACCGGCGAGAAAGCATTCCAGCGATTCACCCGAGAAAGCATTCCAGCGATTCACCCGGCGAGAGAAAGCATTCCAGCGATTCTGCGAGAAAGCATTCCAGCGATTCACCGGCGAGAAAGCATTCCAGCGATTCACCGGTGAGAAAGCATTCCAGCGATTCACCAGCGAGAAAGCATTCCAGCGATTCACCAGCGAAAGCATTCCAGCGATTCACCCCAGCGAGAAAGCATTCCAGCGATTCCCGAAAGCATTCCAGCGGATTCACCCCAGCGAGAAAGCATTCCAGCGATTCACCAGAAAGCATTCCAGCGATTCACCAGCGAGAAAGCATTCCAGCGATTCACCAGCGAGAAAGCATTCCAGCGATTCACCCGGCGAGAAAGCATTCCAGCGATTCACCCGGCAGAAAGCATTCCAGCGATTCACCAGCGAAAGCATTCCAGCGATTCACCAGTGAGCATTCCAGCGATTCACCAGCGTGAAAGCATTCCAGCGATTCACCGGCGAGAAAGCATTCCAGCGATTCCCGAGAAAGCATTCCAGCGATTCACCCGGCGAGAAAGCATTCCAGCGATTCACCGGCCAGAAAGCATTCCAGCGATTCACCAGCGAAAGCATTCCAGCGATTCCCCAGCAGAAAGCATTCCAGCGATTCACCAGCGAGAAAGCATTCCAGCGATTCACCAGTGAGAAAGCATTCCAGCGATTCCCGGCGAGAAAGCATTCCAGCGATTCACCAGAAAGCATTCCAGCGATTCACCCGCGAAAGCATTCAGCGATTTCACCGTGAAAGCATTCCAGCGATTCACCGGCGAGAAAGCATTCCAGCGATTCATTCCAGAGAAAGCATTCCAGCGATTCCAGCGAAGCATTCCAGCGATTCACCCAGCGAGAAAGCATTCCAGCGATTCACCGTGAGCATTCCAGCGATTCCAGCGAGAAAGCATTCAGCGATTCCCGAAAGCATTCCAGCGATTCACCGAGAAAGCATTCCAGCGATTCACCGGCGAAAGCATTCCAGCGATTCACCGGCGAGAAAGCATTCCAGCGATTCACCGGCGAGAAAGCATTCCAGCGATTCACCAGCGAGAAAGCATTCCAGCGATTCACCCAGAGAAAGCATTCCAGCGATTCCGGTGAGAAAGCATTCCAGCGATTCACCAGCGAAAGCATTCCAGCGATTCACCCAGAGAAAGCATTCCAGCGATTCACCAGCGAGAAAGCATTCCAGCGATTCCCGCAGAAAGCATTCCAGCGATTCACCAGCGAAAGCATTCCAGCGATTCACCAGCAGAAAGCATTCCAGCGATTCACCGGCAGAAAGCATTCCAGCGATTCACCAGCGAGAAAGCATTCCAGCGATTCACCCGTGAGAAAGCATTCCAGCGATTCACCGTGAAAGCAAAGATTTCACCAGCGAAAGCATTCCAGCGATTCACCAGCGAAAGCATTCCAGCGATTCACCCGGCGAAAGCATTCCAGCGATTCACCGGAGAAAGCATTCCAGCGATTCACCAGCAGAAAGCATTCCAGCGATTCACCAGCAGAAAGCATTCCAGCGATTCACCGGCGAGAAAGCATTCCAGCGATTCACCGGTGAAGCATTCCAGCGATTCACCAGCGAGAAAGCATTCAGCGATTCACCAGAAAGCATTCCAGCGATTCACCGGCGAGAAAGCATTCCAGCGATTCGATTCCCAGCGAGAAAGCATTCCAGCGATTCACCAGCAGAAAGCATTCCAGCGATTCCAGCAGCGAAAGCATTCCAGCGATTCACCAGCGAGAAAGCATTCCAGCGATTCACCAGTGAGAAAGCATTTCAGCGAAAGCATTCCAGCGATTCACCGGCGAGAAAGCATTCCAGCGATTCACCCGAGAAAGCATTCCAGCGATTCACCGGCAGAAAGCATTCCAGCGATTCACCAGCGAGAAAGCATTCCAGCGATTCACCCCAGAAAGCATTCCAGCGATTCCCAAAGAAAGCATTCCAGCGATTCCGAGAAAGCATTCCAGCGATTCACCCGCAGAAAGCATTCCAGCGATTCACCAGTGAGAAAGCATTCAGCGATTCACCCCAGAAAGCATTCCAGCGATTCACCCAGTGAAAGCATTCCAGCGATTCACCAGCATTCCAGCAGAAAGCATTCCATTCCGCGATTCAGAAAGCATTCCAGCGATTCACCAGAAAGCATTCCAGCGATTCCAGCGAGAAAGCATTCCAGCGATTCACCGGCGAAAGCATTCCAGCGATTCACCAGCGAAAGCATTCCAGCGATTCACCCGAGAAAGCATTCCAGCGATTCACCAGCGAGAAAGCATTCCAGCGATTCACCAGCGAGAAAGCATTCCAGCGATTCACCAGCGAGAAAGCATTCCAGCGATTCACCCGGTGAGAAAGCATTCCAGCGATTCACCAGCGAAAGCATTCCAGCGATTCACCAGCGAGAAAGCATTCCAGCGATTCACCAGTGAAAGCATTCCAGCGATTCACCGGCGAAAGCATTCCAGCGATTCACCAGCGAAAGCATTCCAGCGATTCACCAGTGAAAGCATTCCAGCGATTCACCAGCGAAAGCATTCCAGCGATTCACCGGCAGAAAGCATTCCAGCGATTCACCCAGAAGCGCATTCGATTCACCCGGCGAAAGCATTCCAGCGATTCACCCGCGAAAGCATTCCAGCGATTCACCAGAAAGAAAGCATTCCAGCGATTCACCAGAAAGCATTCCAGCGATTCACCAGCGAAAGCATTCCAGCGATTCACCCGAGAAAGCATTCCAGCGATTCACCAGCGAGAAAGCATTCCAGCGATTCACCAGCGAGAAAGCATTCCAGCGATTCACCAAAGAAAGCATTCCAGCGATTCATTCGAAAGCATTCCAGCGATTCACCCGGTGAAAGCATTCCAGCGATTCACCGGCGAGAAAGCATTCCAGCGATTCACCAGCAGAAAGCATTCCAGCGATTCACCAGCGAGAAAGCATTCCAGCGATTCACCGGCGAAAGCATTCCAGCGATTCACCAGCGAGAAAGCATTCCAGCGATTCACCCGGCGAAAGCATTCAGCGATTCACCCGGCGAAAGCATTCAGCGATTCACCGGAGAAAGCATTCCAGCGATTCACCGGCAGAAAGCATTCCAGCGATTCACCGGCGAGAAAGCATTCCAGCGATTCACCGGCGAGAAAGCATTCCAGCGATTTCGTGAAAGCATTCCAGCGATTCCGAGAAAGCATTCAGCGATTCACCAGCGAAAGAAAGCATTCCAGCGATTTCACCAGCGAGAAAGCATTCCAGCGATTCACCGGCGAGAAAGCATTCCAGCGATTCACCGGCGAAAGCATTCCAGCGATTCCAGCAGAAAGCATTTCAGCGATTCACCCGCGAAAGCATTCCAGCGATTCACCCGGTGAAAGCATTCCAGCGATTCACCCAGAAAGAAAGCATTCCAGCGATTCACCAGCGAGAAAGCATTCCAGCGATTCACCGGCGAGAAAGCATTCCAGCGATTCACCAGCGAGAAAGCATTCCAGCGATTCACCAGAGAAAGCATTCCAGCGATTCACCAGCGAGAAAGCATTCCAGCGATTCACCAGCGAAAGCATTCCAGCGATTCACCCGGAGAAAGCATTCCAGCGATTCACCAGCGAGAAAGCATTCCAGCGATTCACCGGCGAAAGCATTCCAGCGATTCACCCGCGAAAGCATTCCAGCGATTCACCAGCGAGAAAGCATTCCAGCGATTCACCAGCGAGAAAGCATTCCAGCGATTCACCAGCGAAGCAGCGATTCCGAAAGCATTCAGCGATTCACCCGAGAAAGCATTCCAGCGATTCCCGGCGAGAAAGCATTCCAGCGATTCACCCAGAAAGCATTCCAGCGATTCACCCGGCGAAAGCATTCCAGCGATTCCCCAGCAGAAAGCATTCCAGCGATTCACCAGCGAGAAAGCATTCCAGCGATTCACCCCCAGAAAGCAAAGCATTCCAGCGATTCAGCCCGGAGAAAGCATTCCAGCGATTCACCAGCGAGAAAGCATTCCAGCGATTCCCGGCAGAAAGCATTCCAGCGATTTCCCGGCGAAAGCATTCCAGCGATTCACCCGGCGAAAGCATTCCAGCGATTCACCAGCGAAAAGCATTCCAGCGATTCACCCGAAAGCATTCCAGCGATTCACCGGCGAAAGCATTCCAGCGATTCACCAGCGAGAAAGCATTCCAGCGATTCACCGCGAAAGCATTCCAGCGATTCACCGGCGAGAAAGCAAAGCGATTCCGGGAGAAAGCATTCCAGCGATTCACCTGAGAAAGCATTCCAGCGATTCACCAGCGCGAGAAAGCATTCCAGCGATTCACCAGCGAGAAGCATTCCAGCGATTCCCGGCGAAAGCATTCCAAAGCATTCCAGCGATTCACCAGCGTGAAAGCATTCCAGCGATTCACCAGTGAAAGCATTCATTCCAGCGATTCACCGGCGAGAAAGCATTCCAGCGATTCACCAGCAGAAAGCATTCCAGCGATTCACCGTGAGAAAGCATTCCAGCCGAGAAAGCATTCCAGCGATTCACCGGCGAAAGCAAGCATTCCAGCGATTCACCAGCGAAAGCATTCCAGCGATTCACCAGCGAAAGCATTCCAGCGATTCCGCGAAAGCATTTTCTGCTGGTGAATCGTTGGAATGCTTTTCTGCTGGTGAATCGTTGGAATGCTTTCTGCTGGCGAATCGTTGGAATGCTTTCTGCTGGAATCGTTGGAATGCTTTCTGCTGGCGAATCGTTGGAATGCTTTCTGCTGGTGAATCGTTGGAATGCTTTCTGCTGGTGAATCGTTGGAATGCTTTCTGCTGGTGAATCGTTGGAATGCTTTCGGCTGGTGAATCGTTGGAATGCTTTCTGCTGGTGAATCGTTGGAATGCTTTCTGCTGGTGAATCGTTGGAATGCTTTTCTGGTGAATCGTTGGAATGCTTTCGTTGGAATGTTGGAATGCTGCTGGTGAATCGTTGGAATGCTTTCTGGCTGGTGAATCGTTGGAATGCTTTCTGCTGGTGAATCGTTGGAATGCTTTTCTGGTGAATGGTTGAATCGTTGGAATGCTTTGGAATTTCTGCTGGTGAATCGTTGGAATGCTTTTCTGGCTGGTGAATCGTTGGAATGCTTTGCTGGTGAATCGTTGGAATGCTTTCGTTGGTGAATCGTTGGAATGCTTCTGGTGGTGAATCGTTGGAATGCTTTTCTGCTGGTGAATCGTTGGAATGCTTTCTGGCTGGTGAATCGTTGGAATGCTTTTCTGGCTGGTGAATCGTTGGAATGCTTTTCTGGCTGGTGAATCGTTGGAATGCTTTCTGGCTGGTGAATCGTTGGAATGCTTTTCTGGCTGGTGAATCGTTGGAATGCTTTCTGCTGGTGAATCGTTGGAATGCTTTTCTGGTGAATCGTTGGAATCGTTGAATCGTTGGCTTTCTGCTGGTGAATCGTTGGAATGCTTTTCTGGCTGGTGAATCGTTGGAATGCTTTCTGCTGGTGAATCGTTGGAATGCTTTTGCTGGTGTTGAATCGTTGGAATGAATCTGCTGGTGAATCGTTGGAATGCTTTCTGCTGGTGAATCGTTGGAATGCTTTTCTGCTGGTGAATCGTTGGAATGCTTTCTGGCTGGTGAATCGTTGGAATGCTTTCTGGCTGGTGAATCGTTGGAATGCTTTTCTGCTGGTGAATCGTTGGAATGCTTTTCTGCTGGTGAATCGTTGGAATGCTTTCTGCTGGTGTGAATCGTTGGAATGCTTTTCTTTGAATCGAATCGTTGGAATCGTTGGAATCGTTGGAATGCTTTTCTGGCTGGTGAATCGTTGGAATGCTTTCTGCTGCTGGTGAATCGTTGGAATGCTTTTCTGCTGGTGAATCGTTGGAATGCTTTCTGCTGGTGAATCGTTGGAATGCTTTTCTGGCTGGTGAATCGTTGGAATGCTTTTCTGCTGGTGAATCGTTGGAATGCTTTTCTTTGGTGAATCGTTGGAATGCTTTTCTGGCTGGTGAATCGTTGGAATGCTTTCTGGCTGGTGAATCGTTGGAATGCTTTTGGCTGGTGAATCGTTGGAATGCTTTCTGCTGGTGAATCGTTGGAATGCTTTTCTGGCTGGTGAATCGTTGGAATGCTTTCTGGCTGGTGAATCGTTGGAATGCTTTTCTGCTGGTGAATCGTTGGAATGCTTTCTGCTGGTGAATCGTTGGAATGCTTTTCTGCTGGTGAATCGTTGGAATGCTTTTCTGGCTGGTGAATCGTTGGAATGCTTTTCTGGCTGGTGAATCGTTGGAATGCTTTTCTGCTGGTGAATCGTTGGAATGCTTTTCTGCTGGTGAATCGTTGGAATGCTTTTGGGAATCGTTGGAATGCTTTTTGGTGGTGAATCGTTGGAATGCTTTTCTGGCTGGTGAATCGTTGGAATGCTTTTTCTGCTGGTGAATCGTTGGAATGCTTTTCTGCTGGTGAATCGTTGGAATGCTTTCTGGCTGGTGAATCGTTGGAATGCTTTCTCTTTGGAATCGTTGGAATGCTTTCTGCTGGTGAATCGTTGGAATGCTTTTCTGGCTGGTGAATCGTTGGAATGCTTTTCTGGCTGGTGAATCGTTGGAATGCTTTCTGCTGGGATCGTTGGAATGCTTTTTCTGGCTGGTGAATCGTTGGAATGCTTTTCTGCTGGTGAATCGTTGGAATGCTTTTCTGCTGGTGAATCGTTGGAATGCTGCTGGTGAATCGTTGGAATGCTTTCTGGCTGGTGAATCGTTGGAATGCTTTTTCTGGCTGGTGAATCGTTGGGAATGTTGGAATGCTTTCTTGGTGAATCGTTGGAATGCTTTCTCGCTGGTGAATCGTTGGAATGCTTTGGGGGTGAATCGTTGGAATGCTTTTCTGGCTGGTGAATCGTTGGAATGCTTTTCTGCTGGTGAATCGTTGGAATGCTTTTCTGCTGGTGAATCGTTGGAATGCTTTCTGGCTGGTGAATCGTTGGAATGCTTTTGCTGGTGAATCGTTGGAATGCTTTGCTGAATCGGTGAATCGTTGGGAATGCTTCTGCTGGTGAATCGTTGGAATGCTTTCTGGCTGGTGAATCGTTGGAATGCTTTTCTGGCTGGTGAATCGTTGGAATGCTTTCGCTGGTGAATCGTTGGAATGCTTTTTCTGGTGGTGAATCGTTGGAATGCTTTCTGGCTGGTGAATCGTTGGAATGCTTTCTGCTGGTGAATCGTTGGAATGCTTTCTGCTGGTGAATCGTTGGAATGCTTTTCTGGCTGGTGAATCGTTGGAATGCTTTTTGGCTGGTGAATCGTTTGGATGCTTTTGCTGGTGAATCGTTGGAATGCTTTCTGGCTGGTGAATCGTTGGAATGCTTTCTGCTGGTGAATCGTTGGAATGCTTTTCTGGCTGGTGAATCGTTGGAATGCTTTTCTGGCTGGTGAATCGTTGGAATGCTTTCTGCTGGCTGGTGAATCGTTGGAATGCTTTTCTGGTGAATGGTTGAATCGTTGGAATGCGTTGGAATGCTGGTGAATCGTTGGAATGCTTTCTGCTGGTGAATCGTTGGAATGCTTTTCTGCTGGTGAATCGTTGGAATGCTTTTCTGCTGGTGAATCGTTGGAATGCTTTTCTGCTGGTGAATCGTTGGAATGCTTTTCTGGCTGGTGAATCGTTGGAATGCTTGCTTTGGTGAATCGTTGGAATCTTTTCTGGGAATCGTTGGAATGCTTTCTGGCTGGTGAATCGTTGGAAATGAATCGTTGGAATGCTGGCTGGTGAATCGTTGGAATGCTTTTCTGCTGGTGAATCGTTGGAATGCTTTTCTGCTGGTGAATCGTTGGAATGCTTTCTGCTGGTGAATCGTTGGAATGCTTTTTGGTGAATCGTTGGAATGCTTTTCTGCTGGTGAATCGTTGGAATGCTTTTCTGGCTGGTGAATCGTTGGAATGCTTTTCTGGCTGGTGAATCGTTGGAATGCTTTTCTGGCTGGTGAATCGTTGGAATGCTTTTGCTGGCTGGTGAATCGTTGGAATGCTTTTCTGCTGGTGAATCGTTGGAATGCTTTCTGCTGGTGAATCGTTGGAATGCTTTTCTGGCTGGTGAATCGTTGGAATGCTTTCTGGCTGGTGAATCGTTGGAATGCTTTTCTGCTGGTGAATCGTTGGAATGCTTTTCTGCTGGTGAATCGTTGGAATGCTTTTGCTGGTGAATCGTTGGAATGCTTTTCTGGCTGGTGAATCGTTGGAATGCTTTTCTGGCTGGTGAATCGTTGGAATGCTTTTGCTGGTGAATCGTTGGAATGCTTTTGCTGGTGAATCGTTGGAATGCTTTTGCTGGTGAATCGTTGGAATGCTTTTCTGGCTGGTGAATCGTTGGAATGCTTTCTGGCTGGTGAATCGTTGGAATGAATGCTTTCTGCTGGTGAATCGTTGGAATGCTTTCTGGCTGGTGAATCGTTGGAATGCTTTTCTGGCTGGTGAATCGTTGGAATGCTTTTCTCTGCTGGTGAATCGTTGGAATGCTTTCTCGCTGGTGAATCGTTGGAATGCTTTTTCTTTGGTGAATCGTTGGAATGCTTTCTGCTGCTGGTGAATCGTTGGAATGCTTTCTGCTGGTGAATCGTTGGAATGCTTTTCTGGCTGGTGAATCGTTGGAATGCTTTCTGGCTGGTGAATCGTTGGAATGCTTTCTGCTGGTGAATCGTTGGAATGCTTTTCTGCTGGTGAATCGTTGGAATGCTTTTCTGGCTGGTGAATCGTTGGAATGCTTTCTGCTGGGTGAATCGTTGGAATGCTTTTGGCTGGTGAATCGTTGGAATGCTTTCTGCTGGTGAATCGTTGGAATGCTTTTCTGGCTGGTGAATCGTTGGAATGCTTTCTATTTGGTGAATCGTTGGAATGCTTCTGGCTGGTGAATCGTTGGAATGCTTTCTGGCTGGTGAATCGTTGAATCGTTGGAATCGTTGGAATGCTGGTCTGCTGGTGAATCGTTGGAATGCTTTCTGGCTGGTGAATCGTTGGAATGCTTTCTGCTGGTGAATCGTTGGAATGCTTTGGCTGGTGAATCGTTGGGAATGCTTTTGAATCGTTGGAATCGTTGCTGGGAATGGAATGCTTCTTTGTGAATCGTTGGAATGCTTTTCTGGCTGGTGAATCGTTGGAATGCTTTTCTGGCTTGGGTGAATCGTTGGAATGCTTTTCTGCTGGTGAATCGTTGGAATGCTTTCTGCTGGTGAATCGTTGGAATGCTTTTCTGGCTGGTGAATCGTTGGAATGCTTTTCTGCTGGTGAATCGTTGGAATGCTTTTCTGGCTGGTGAATCGTTGGAATGCTTTTCTGGCTGGTGAATCGTTGGAATGCTTTTCTGGCTGGTGAATCGTTGGAATGCTTTTCTGCTGGTGAATCGTTGGAATGCTTTTTCTGGTGAATCGTTGGAATGCTTTGCTGGTGAATCGTTGGAATGCTTTTTCGGCTGGTGAATCGTTGGAATGCTTTACGCTGGTGAATCGTTGGAATGCTTTTTCTGGCTGGTGAATCGTTGGAATGCTTTTCTGCTGGTGAATCGTTGGAATGCTTTTCTGCTGGTGAATCGTTGGAATGCTTTTCTGGCTGGTGAATCGTTGGAATGCTTTCGCTGGTGAATCGTTGGAATGCTTTTCTGGCTGGTGAATCGTTGGAATGCTTTCTGGCTGTGAATCGTTGGAAATGCTGAATCGTTGGAATGCTTTGGTGAATCGTTGGAATGCTTCTTTGGTGAATCGTTGGAATGCTTTTGGTGAATCGTTGGAATGCTTTTCGCTGGTGAATCGTTGGAATCGTTGGAATGTTGGAATGCTGGTGAATCGTTGGAATGCTTTTCGCTGGTGAATCGTTGGAATGCTTTTCTGGCTGGTGAATCGTTGGAATGCTTTCTGCTGGTGAATCGTTGGAATGCTTTCTGGCTGGTGAATCGTTGGAATGCTTTTCTGCTTTGGTGAATCGTTGGAATGCTTTCTGCTGGTGAATCGTTGGAATGCTTCTGGCTGGTGAATCGTTGGAATGCTTTTCTGGCTGGTGAATCGTTGGAATGCTTTTCTGGCTGGTGAATCGTTGGAATGCTTTTCTGGCTGGTGAATCGTTGGGAATGGTGAATCGTTGGAATGCTTTCTGGCTGGTGAATCGTTGGAATGCTTTTCTGCTGGTGAATCGTTGGAATGCTTTTCTGAATGTTGGAATCGTTGGAATGCGTTGGAATGCTTTTGGTGAATCGTTGGAATGCTTTTCTGTGAATGGTGAATCGTTGGAATGCGTTGGAATGCTGGCTGGTGAATCGTTGGAATGCTTTTCTGGCTGGTGAATCGTTGGAATGCTTTTCTGGCTGGTGAATCGTTGGAATGCTTTCTGCTGGTGAATCGTTGGAATGCTTTCTGGCGTTGAATCGTTGGAATGCTTTTCTTTGGTGAATCGTTGGAATGCTTTTCTGGCTGGTGAATCGTTGGAATGCTTTCTGGCTGGTGAATCGTTGGAATGCTTTTCTGGCTGGTGAATCGTTGGAATGCTTTTCTGGCTGGTGAATCGTTGGAATGCTTTTCTGCTGGTGAATCGTTGGATGCTTTCTGGCGGTGAATCGTTGGAATGCTTTCGTTGGGAATCGTTGGAATGCTTTGGTGGAATCGTTGGATGCTTTTCTGGCTGGTGAATCGTTGGAATGCTTTTCTCTGGTGAATCGTTGGAATGCTTTTCTGGCTGGTGAATCGTTGGAATGCTTTCTGCTGGTGAATCGTTGGAATGCTTTTCGCTGGTGAATCGTTGGAATGCTTTCTCTTTGGTGAATCGTTGGAATGCTTTCTGGCTGGTGAATCGTTGGAATGCTTTCTGCTGGTGAATCGTTGGAATGCTTTTCTGCTGGTGAATCGTTGGAATGCTTTCTGCTGGTGAATCGTTGGAATGCTTTTCTGGCTGGTGAATCGTTGGAATGCTTTCTGCTGGTGAATCGTTGGAATGCTTTTCTGGCTGGTGAATCGTTGGAATGCTTTTCTGGCTGGTGAATCGTTGGAATGCTTTTCTGGCTGGTGAATCGTTGGAATGCTTTTCTGGCTGGTGAATCGTTGGAATGCTTTTTCTGCTGGTGAATCGTTGGAATGCTTTCTGCTGGTGAATCGTTGGAATGCTTTTGCTGGTGAATCGTTGGAATGCTTTTCTGGCTGGTGAATCGTTGGAATGCTTTCTGCTGGTGAATCGTTGGAATGCTTTCTCTTTGGTGAATCGTTGGAATGCTTTCTGCTGGTGAATCGTTGGAATGCTTTTCTGGCTGGTGAATCGTTGGAATGCTTTTCTGCTGGTGAATCGTTGGAATGCTTTTCTGGTGTGAATCGTTGGAATGCTTTTGGAATGTGAATCGTTGGAATGCTTTCTGGCTGGGAATCGTTGGAATGCTTTTGCTGGTGAATCGTTGGAATGAATTTTTCTGCTGGTGAATCGTTGGAATGCTTTTCTGGCGTTGGTGAATCGTTGGAATGCTTTTCTTTTGGTGAATCGTTGGAATGCTTTTCTGGCTGGTGAATCGTTGGAATGCTTTTCGCTGGTGAATCGTTGGAATGCTTTTGGCTGGTGAATCGTTGGAATGCTTTTCTGCTGGTGAATCGTTGGAATGCTTTCTGGCTGGTGAATCGTTGGAATGCTTTCTTTGAATCGTTGGAATGCTTTTCTGCTGGTGAATCGTTGGAATGCTTTTTCTGGCTGGTGAATCGTTGGAATGCTTTACGCTGGTGAATCGTTGGAATGCTTTTCTGGCTGGTGAATCGTTGGAATGCTTTTGCTGGTGAATCGTTGGAATGCTTTCTGCTGGTGAATCGTTGGAATGCTTTCTGGCTGGTGAATCGTTGGAATGCTTTTCTGCTGGTGAATCGTTGGAATGCTTTTCTGGCTGGTGAATCGTTGGAATGCTTTGCTGGTGAATCGTTGGAATGCTTTCTGCTGGTGAATCGTTGGAATGCTTTCTGCTGGTGAATCGTTGGAATGCTTTTCTGGCTGGTGAATCGTTGGAATGCTCTGGTGAATCGTTGGAATGCTTTTCTGAATTTGGTGAATCGTTGGAATGCTTTCTGGCTGGTGAATCGTTGGAATTTTTTGGCTGGTGAATCGTTGGAATGCTTTTCTGCTGGTGAATCGTTGGAATGCTTTTCTGGCTGGTGAATCGTTGGAATGCTTTTCTGGCTGGTGAATCGTTGGAATGCTTTCTCTGCTGGTGAATCGTTGGAATGCTTTGCTGGTGGTGAATCGTTGGAATGCTTTCTGCTGGTGTGAATCGTTGGAATGCTTTTCTGGCTGGTGAATCGTTGGAATGCTTTTCTGCTGGTGAATCGTTGGAATGCTTTTCTGGCTGGTGAATCGTTGGAATGCTTTTCTGCTGGTGAATCGTTGGAATGCTTTTTTCTGGCTGGTTGGAATCGTTGGAATGCTTTTCTGGCTGGTGAATCGTTGGAATGCTTTCTGCTGGTGAATCGTTGGAATGCTTTCTGGCTGGTGAATCGTTGGAATGCTTTCTGCTGGTGAATCGTTGGAATGCTTTTCTGGCTGGTGAATCGTTGGAATGCTTTTCTGCTGGTGAATCGTTGGAATGCTTTTCTGGCTGGTGAATCGTTGGAATGCTTTTCTGCTGGTGAATCGTTGGAATGCTTTGGCTGGGTGAATCGTTGGAATGCTTTTCTGCTGGTGAATCGTTGGAATGCTTTCTGGCTGGTGAATCGTTGGAATGCTTTTCTGGCTGGTGAATCGTTGGAATGCTTTTTTTGGTGAATCGTTGGAATGCTTTTTCTGGTGCTGGTTGGAATCGTTGGAATGTTTTGCTGGTGAATCGTTGGAATGCTTTCTCTTTGGTGAATCGTTGGAATGCTTTTCTGCTGGTGAATCGTTGGAATGCTTCTGCTGGTGAATCGTTGGAAATTCTTTTGGCGTTGGAATGGTGAATCGTTGGAATGCTTTTCTGCTTGTGAATCGTTGGAATGCTTTCGCTGGTGAATCGTTGGAATGCTTTCTGGCTGGTGAATCGTTGGAATGCTTTTGGCTGGTGAATCGTTGGAATGCTTTCTGGCTGGTGATCGTTGGAATGCTTTCTGGCTGGTGAATCGTTGGAATGCTTTCTGCTGGTGAATCGTTGGAATGCTTTCTGCTGGTGAATCGTTGGAATGCTTTTCTGCTGGTGAATCGTTGGAATGCTTTCTGCTGCTGGTGAATCGTTGGAATGCTTTTCTGCTGGTGAATCGTTGGAATGCTTTTTCTGCTGGTGAATCGTTGGAATGCTTTTGCTTTGGTGAATCGTTGGAATGCTTTTCTGGCTGGTGAATCGTTGGAATGCTTTCTGGCTGGTGAATCGTTGGAATGCTTTTTCTGGCTGGTGAATCGTTGGAATGCTTTTCTGCTGGTGAATCGTTGGAATGCTTTCTCTTGCTGGTGAATCGTTGGAATGGAATGTGAATCGTTGGAATGCTGGTGAATCGTTGGAATGCTTTTCTGGCTGGTGAATCGTTGGAATGCTTTTCTGCTGGTGAATCGTTGGAATGCTTTTTGGCTGGTGAATCGTTGGAATGCTTTTCTGGCTGGTGAATCGTTGGAATGCTTTCTGGCTGGTGAATCGTTGGAATGCTTTCTACGCTGGTGAATCGTTGGAATGCTTTTCTGGCTGGTGAATCGTTGGAATGCTTTTCTGCTGGTGAATCGTTGGAATGCTTTCTGCTGGTGAATCGTTGGAATGCTTTTCTGGCTGGTGAATCGTTGGAATGCTTTTCTGGCTGGTGAATCGTTGGAATGCTTTTCTGGCTGGTGAATCGTTGGAATGCTTTTTCTGGCTGGTGAATCGTTGGAATGCTTTTCTGGCTGGTGAATCGTTGGAATGCTTTTCTGGCTGGTGAATCGTTGGAATGCTTTTCTGGCTGGTGAATCGTTGGAATGCTTTTTCTTTGGTGAATCGTTGGAATGCTTTCTTTTGGTGAATCGTTGGAATGCTTTCTCTGGCTGGTGAATCGTTGGAATGCTTTGCTGGTGAATCGTTGGAATGCTGGTGAATCGTTGGAATGCTTTTTGGTGAATCGTTGGAATGCTTTTCTGGCTGGTGAATCGTTGGAATGCTTCTGTTGGTGAATCGTTGGAATGCTTTTTCTGCTGGTGAATCGTTGGAATGCTTTTCTGCTGGTGAATCGTTGGAATGCTTTCTGCTGGTGAATCGTTGGAATGCTTTTCTGCTGGTGAATCGTTGGAATGCTTTTCTGCTGGTGAATCGTTGGAATGCTTTCTGGCTGGTGAATCGTTGGAATGCTTTTGGCTGGTGAATCGTTGGAATGCTTTTCTGGCTGGTGAATCGTTGGAATGCTTTCTGGCTGGTGAATCGTTGGAATGCTTTCTGGCTGGTGAATCGTTGGAATGCTTTCTGCTTTGGTGAATCGTTGGAATGCTTTTCTGGCTGGTGAATCGTTGGAATGCTTTTCTGGCTGGTGAATCGTTGGAATGCTTTTCTGCTGAATCGTTGGAATCGTTGGAATGCGTTGGAATTCTGGCTGGTGAATCGTTGGAATGCTTTCTGCTGGTGAATCGTTGGAATGCTTTCTGGCTGGTGAATCGTTGGATGCTTTTCTGGCTGGTGAATCGTTGGAATGCTTTCTGGCTGGTGAATCGTTGGAATGCTTTTCTGGCTGGTGAATCGTTGGAATGCTTTCTGGCTGGTGAATCGTTGGAATTTTCTGCTGGTGAATCGTTGGAATGCTTTTCTGGCTGGTGAATCGTTGGAATGCTTTCTGGCTGGTGAATCGTTGGAATGCTTTACGCTGGTGAATCGTTGGAATGCTACGCTTGATGGTGAATCGTTGGAATGCTTTCTGGCTGGTGAATCGTTGGAATGCTTTCTGCTGGTGAATCGTTGGAATGCTTTTCTGGCTGGTGAATCGTTGGAATGCTTTTTGCTGGTGAATCGTTGGAATGCTTTTCTTCTTGGTGAATCGTTGGAATGCTTTCTGCTGGTGAATCGTTGGAATGCTTTTCTGGCTGGTGAATCGTTGGAATGCTTTCTGGCTGGTGAATCGTTGAATCGTTGGAATGTTGGAATGCTTGGTGAATCGTTGGAATGCTTTTCTGGTTGGTGAATGAATTTGGAATGCTTTCTGGCTGGTGAATCGTTGGAATGCTTTTCTTGGTGAATCGTTGGAATGCTTTTGCTGGGAATCGTTGGAATGCTTTCTGCTGGTGAATCGTTGGAATGCTTTTTCTGCTGGTGAATCGTTGGAATGCTTTTGCTGGTGAATCGTTGGAATGCTTTTCTGGCTGGTGAATCGTTGGAATGCTTTTCTGGCTGGTGAATCGTTTGGAATGCTTTTCTGGCTGGTGAATCGTTGGAATGCTTTTGGCTGGTGAATCGTTGGAATGCTTTTGGCTGGTGAATCGTTGGAATGCTTTCGAATCGTGGAATGCTTTTCTGGCTGGTGAATCGTTGGAATGCTTTTCTGGCTGGTGAATCGTTGGAATGCTTTTTCTGCTGGTGAATCGTTGGAATGCTTTTCTGCTGGTGAATCGTTGGAATGCTTTTCTGGCTGGTGAATCGTTGGAATGCTTTTCTGGCTGGTGAATCGTTGGAATGCTTTTCTGTTGGGTGAATCGTTGGAATGCTTTTCTGGCTGGTGAATCGTTGGAATGCTTTCGCTGGTGAATCGTTGGAATGCTTTCTGCTGCTGGTGAATCGTTGGAATGCTTTCTGGCTGGTGAATCGTTGGAATGCTTTTCTTTGGTGAATCGTTGGAATGCTTTTCTGCTGGTGAATCGTTGGAATGCTTTCTGGCTGGTGAATCGTTGGAATGCTTTTGCTGGTGAATCGTTGGAATGCTTTTCTGGCTGGTGAATCGTTGGAATGCTTTTCTGGCTGGTGAATCGTTGGAATGCTTTTCTGGCTGGTGAATCGTTGGAATGCTTTTTCTTTGGTGAATCGTTGGAATGCTTTCTGGCTGGTGAATCGTTGGAATGCTTTCTGGCTGGTGAATCGTTGGAATGCTTTCTGGCTGGTGAATCGTTGGAATGCTTTTGCTGAATCGTTTGAATCGTTGGAATCGTTGGAATGCTTTACGCTGGTGAATCGTTGGAATGCTTTCTGGCTGGTGAATCGTTGGAATGCTTTTCTGGCTGGTGAATCGTTGGAATGCTTTCTGGCTGGTGAATCGTTGGAATGCTTTCTGGCTGGTGAATCGTTGGAATGCTTTCTGCTGGTGAATCGTTGGAATGCTTTTCTGGCTGGTGAATCGTTGGAATGCTTTTTCGCTGGTGAATCGTTGGAATGCTTTTACGCTGGTGAATCGTTGGAATGCTTTTCTGCTGGGTGAATCGTTGGAATGCTTTTCTGGCTGGTGAATCGTTGGAAATCGTTGAATCGTTGGAATGCTTTTCTGCTGGTGAATCGTTGGAATGCTTTTCTGGCTGGTGAATCGTTGGAATGCTTTTCTGGCTGGTGAATCGTTGGAATGCTTTTCTGGCTGGTGAATCGTTGGAATGCTTTCTGGCTGGTGAATCGTTGGAATGCTTTTCTGGTGGTGAATCGTTGGAATGCTTTTTGGTGAATCGTTGGAATGCTGGCTTTGTGAATCGTTGGAATGCTTTCTGCTGGTGAATCGTTGGAATGCTTTTTCTGGCTGGTGAATCGTTGGAATGCTTTTCTGGCTGGTGAATCGTTGGAATGCTTTTCTGGCTGGTGAATCGTTGGAATGCTTTCTGCTGGTGAATCGTTGGAATGCTTTCTGGCTGGTGAATCGTTGGAATGCTTTCTGGCTGGTGAATCGTTGGAATGCTTTTGGTGGTGAATCGTTGGAATGCTTTTCTGCTGGTGAATCGTTGAATCGTTTGGAATGCTTTCTTGGTGAATCGTTGGAATGCTTTCGTTGGTGAATCGTTGGAATGCTTTCTGCTGGCTGGTGAATCGTTGGAATGCTTTTCTGGCTGGTGAATCGTTGGAATGCTTTTCTGGCTGGTGAATCGTTGGAAATTTTCTGCTGGTGAATCGTTGGAATGCTTTCTGGCTGGTGAATCGTTGGAATGCTTTTCTGGCTGGTGAATCGTTGGAATGCTTTCTGCTGGTGAATCGTTGGAATGCTTTCTGCTGGTGGTGAATCGTTGGAATGCTTTTCTGCTGGTGAATCGTTGGAATGCTTTCTGCTGGTGAATCGTTGGAATGCTTTTCTGGCTGGTGAATCGTTGGAATGCTTTCTGGCTGGTGAATCGTTGGAATGCTTTTTTGCTGGTGAATCGTTGGAATGCTTTTCTGGCTGGTGAATCGTTGGAATGCTTTCTGGCTGGTGAATCGTTGGAATGCTTTCTGCTGGTGAATCGTTGGAATGGAATGCTGGGAATGGTGAATCGTTGGAATGTTTTCGCTGGTGAATCGTTGGAATGCTTTTCTGGCTGGTGAATCGTTGGAATGCTTTTCTGCTGGTGAATCGTTGGAATGCTTTCTGGCTGGTGAATCGTTGGAATGCTTTTCTGCTGGTGAATCGTTGGAATGAATGGCTGGTGAAATCGTTGGAATGCTTTTCTGGCTGGTGAATCGTTGGAATGCTTTTCTGCTGGTGAATCGTTGGAATGCTTTTCTTTGGTGAATCGTTGGAATGCTTTCTGCTGGTGAATCGTTGGAATGCTTTCTGGCTGGTGAATCGTTGGAATGCTTTCTGGCTGGTGAATCGTTGGAATGCTTTTCTGCTGGTGAATCGTTGGAATGCTTTTCTGCTGGTGAATCGTTGGAATGCTTTTTTCTGCTGGTGAATCGTTGGAATGCTTTTCTGGCTGGTGAATCGTTGGAATGCTTTTCTGGCTGGTGAATCGTTGGAATGCTTTCGCTGGTGAATCGTTGGAATGCTTTTCTGGCTGGTGAATCGTTGGAATGCTTTCTGCTGGTGAATCGTTGGAATGCTTTTTCTGGCTGGTGAATCGTTGGAATGCTTTTCTGCTGGTGAATCGTTGGAATGCTTTCTGCTGGTGAATCGTTGGAATGCTTTGCTGGTGAATCGTGGAATCGTTGGTGAATCGTTGGAATGTTGGAATGCTTTGGCTGGTGAATCGTTGGAATGCTTTTCTGGCTGGTGAATCGTTGGAATGCTTTTCTGCTGGTGAATCGTTGGAATGCTTTTTTGAATCGTTGGAATCGTTGGAATGCTTTTCTGGCTGGTGAATCGTTGGAATGCTTTTCTGGCTGGTGAATCGTTGGAATGCTTTCTGGCTGGTGAATCGTTGGAATGCTTTTCTGCTGGTGAATCGTTGGAATGCTTTTCTTTGGTGAATCGTTGGAATGCTTTTCTGGCTGGTGAATCGTTGGAATGCTTTCTGGCTGGTGAATCGTTGGAATGCTTTTGCTGGTGAATCGTTGGATGCTTTTCTGGCTGGTGAATCGTTGGAATGCTTTCTGCTGGTGAATCGTTGGAATGCTTTCTGCTGGTGAATCGTTGGAATGCTTTCTTTGGTGAATCGTTGGAATGCTTTTCTGGCTGGTGAATCGTTGGAATGCTTTTCTGGCTGGTGAATCGTTGGAATGCCTGCTGGTGAATCGTTGGAATGCTTTTCTCTGCTGGTGAATCGTTGGAATGCTTTTTCTGCTGGTGAATCGTTGGAATGCTTTCTGGCTGGTGAATCGTTGGAATGCTTTCTGGCTGGTGAATCGTTGGAATGCTTTTCTGGCTGGTGAATCGTTGGAATGCTTTTTCTGGAATCGTTGGAATGCTTTCTGGCTGGTGAATCGTTGGAAATGCTTGAATCGTTGGCTGGTGAATCGTTGGAATGCTTTTCTGGCTGGTGAATCGTTGGAATGCTTCTGCTGGTGAATCGTTGGAATGCTTTCTGGCTGGTGAATCGTTGGAATGCTTTCTGCTGGTGAAT
The DNA here is from genome assembly GCA_019845555.1 of Aristolochia fimbriata. Taxonomy (NCBI): domain Eukaryota; kingdom Viridiplantae; phylum Streptophyta; class Magnoliopsida; order Piperales; family Aristolochiaceae; genus Aristolochia; species Aristolochia fimbriata. Next base: position 42,494 of record JAINDJ010000179.1, read on the forward strand.
CGTTGGAATGCTTTTCTGGTGAATCGTTGGAATGAATTTCTGCTGGTGAATCGTTGGAATGCTTTTTCTGCTGGTGAATCGTTGGAATGCTTTCGCTGGTGAATCGTTGGAATGCTTTTCTGGCTGGTGAATCGTTGGAATGCTTCTGGCTGGTGAATCGTTGGAATGCTTTTCTGGCTGGTGAATCGTTGGAATGCTTTCTGCTGGTGAATCGTTGGAATGCTTTTCTTGGTGAATCGTTGGAATGCTGGTGAATCGTTGGAATGCTTTTCTGGCTGGTGAATCGTTGGAATGCTTTCTGGCTGGTGAATCGTTGGAATGCTTGAATGCTTTGAATCGTTGGAATGCTTCTCTGCTGGTGAATCGTTGGAATGAATTTTCTGCTGGTGAATCGTTGGAATGCTTTTGCTGGTGAATCGTTGGAATGCTTTTCTGTGAATCGTTGGAATGCTTTCTGCTGGTGAATCGTTGGAATGCTTTCTGCTGGTGAATCGTTGGAATGCTTTTCTGGCTGGTGAATCGTTGGAATGCTTTCTGCTGGTGAATCGTTGGAATGCTTTCTGCTGGTGAATCGTTGGAATGCTTTCTGCTGGTGAATCGTTGGAATGCTTTTCTGCTGGTGAATCGTTGGAATGCTTTCTGCTGGTGAATCGTTGGAATGCTTTTCTTGCTGGTGAATCGTTGGAATGCTTTTCTGGCTGGTGAATCGTTGGAATGCTTTCTGGCTGGTGAATCGTTGGAATGCTTTCTGCTGGTGAATCGTTGGAATGCTTTCTGGCTGGTGAATCGTTGGAATGCTTTTCTGGCTGGCTGGTGAATCGTTGGAATGCTTTCTGGCTGGTGAATCGTTGGAATGCTTTTGCTGGTGAATCGTTGGAATGCTTTCTGCTGGTGAATCGTTGGAATCGTTGGAATGCTTTTCTGGCTGGTGAATCGTTGGAATGCTTTCTGGCTGGTGAATCGTTGGAATGCTTTCTGCTGGTGAATCGTTGGAATGCTTTTTTGCTGGTGAATCGTTGGAATGCTTTCTGCTGGTGAATCGTTGGAATGCTTTCTGCTGGTGAATCGTTGGAATGCTTTCTGCTGGTGAATCGTTGGAATGCTTTTCTGGCTGGTGAATCGTTGGAATGCTTTCTGCTGGTGAATCGTTGGAATGCTTTCTGGCTGGTGAATCGTTGGAATGCTTCTGGCTGGTGAATCGTTGGAATGCTTTTCTGGTGAATCGTTGGAATGCTTTGGTGAATCGTTGGAATGCTTTCTGGCTGGTGAATCGTTGGAATGCTTTTCTGGCTGGTGAATCGTTGGAATGCTTTTCTGCTGGTGAATCGTTGGAATGCTTTCTGGCTGGTGAATCGTTGGAATGCTTTTCTGCTGGTGAATCGTTGGAATGCTTTTCTGCTGGTGAATCGTTGGAATGCTTTCGCTGGTGAATCGTTGGAATGCTTTCTGCTGGTGAATCGTTGGAATGCTTTTCTGGCTGGTGAATCGTTGGAATGCTTTCTGGCTGGTGAATCGTTGGAATGCTTTTCTGCTGGTGAATCGTTGGAATGCTTTTCTGGCTGGTGAATCGTTGGAATGCTTTTCTGCTGGTGAATCGTTGGAATGCTTTCTGGCTGGTGAATCGTTGGAATGCTTTTCTGCTGGTGAATCGTTGGAATGCTTTTGCTGGTGAATCGTTGGAATGCTTTCTGGTGAATCGTTGGAATGCTTTCTGCTGGTGAATCGTTGGAATGCTTTCTTGCTGGTGAATCGTTGGAATGCTTTCTGCTGGTGAATCGTTGGAATGCTTTCTGCTGGTGAATCGTTGGAATGCTTTCTGCTGGTGAATCGTTGGAATGCTTTCTGCTGGTGAATCGTTGGAATGCTTTCTGCTGGTGAATCGTTGGAATGCTTTCTGCTGGTGAATCGTTGGAATGCTTTCTGGCTGGTGAATCGTTGGAATGCTTTCTGGCTGGTGAATCGTTGGGAATGCTTTCTTTCTGAATGTTGGAATCGTTGGAATCGTTGGAATTTTGCTGGTGAATCGTTGGAATGCTTTTCTGGCTGGTGAATCGTTGGAATGCTTTCTGGCTGGTGAATCGTTGGAATGCTTTCTGGCTGGTGAATCGTTGGAATGCTTTTCGCTGGTGAATCGTTGGAATGCTTTCTGCTGGTGAATCGTTGGAATGCTTTCTGCTGGTGAATCGTTGGAATGCTTTTCTGGCTGGTGAATCGTTGGAATGCTTTCGCTGGTGAATCGTTGGAATGCTTTTCTGCTGGTGAATCGTTGGAATGCTTTTCTGGCTGGTGAATCGTTGGAATGCTTTTGGCTGGTGAATCGTTGGAATGCGTTGGAATGCTGGTGAATCGTTGGAATGCTTTTCTGGCTGGTGAATCGTTGGAATGCTTTCTGCTGGTGAATCGTTGGAATGCTTTCTGCTGGTGAATCGTTGGAATGCTTTCTGCTGGTGAATCGTTGGAATGCTTTCTGCTGGTGAATCGTTGGAATGCTTTCTGCTGGTGAATCGTTGGAATGCTTTTCTGCTGGTGAATCGTTGGAATGCTTTCTGCTGGTGAATCGTTGGAATGCTTTTCTGCTGGTGAATCGTTGGAATGCTTTCTGCTGGTGAATCGTTGGAATGCTTTCTGCTGGTGAATCGTTGGAATGCTTTTCTTTGGTGAATCGTTGGAATGCTTTTCTGGCTGGTGAATCGTTGGAATGCTTTTCTTTGGTGAATCGTTGGAATGCTTTCTGCTGGTGAATCGTTGGAATGCTTTCTGCTGGTGAATCGTTGGAATGCTTTCTGCTGGTGAATCGTTGGAATGCTTTCTGCTGGTGAATCGTTGGAATGCTTTCTGCTGGTGAATCGTTGGAATGCTTTCTGCTGGTGAATCGTTGGAATGCTTTCTGCTGGTGAATCGTTGGAATGCTTTCTGCTGGTGAATCGTTGGAATGCTTTCTGCTGGTGAATCGTTGGAATGCTTTCTGCTGGTGAATCGTTGGAATGCTTTCTGCTGGTGAATCGTTGGAATGCTTTTCTGCTGGTGAATCGTTGGAATGCTTTCTGCTGGTGAATCGTTGGAATGCTTTTCTGCTGGTGAATCGTTGGAATGCTTTCTGCTGGTGAATCGTTGGAATGAATCGTTGGAATGCTTTCTGCTGGTGAATCGTTGGAATGCTTTCTGCTGGCGAATCGTTGGAATGCTTTCTGCTGGCGAATCGTTGGAATGCTTTCTGCTGGTGAATCGTTGGAATCGTTGGAATGCTTTCTAGCTGGCGAATCGTTGGAATGC
>JAINDJ010000180.1:0-41949 GCA_019845555.1 Aristolochia fimbriata
TGTTGTTTAGCTTCTTGAATAAACAGTCTTGTTTTACAAAAAGACCAAATCGGTATGGATTTAGCTCATAAAATAAGCCCGGTGTTGTTAGCAGGCCTAAGCAGATAAGCTTTAAATTTGTTGCCTATCTGGAGACCAGCAGGATGTTATTTGGCTTCGCCAGTCGCCGTGGTTTGGCTAAGCGGTCGCCGGCATTGTTTGGTTAAAGGAACCAAAGCAGAGCGAGATGTTTGGCTAAGCGGACAAACCGGTTGTTGTTTGGCAAATCAAATAGCCGACTGTTGTTTTTGCTAAGCGGAGACAAAGCGAACATTGTTGTTGGCTATGCGGAATAAACTAATTTTATGAATTAAACTAAGCCAATAAACCGGCATTGTTTAGCTCGCCGGGACAAACCATTTGTTGTTTTGCAAAGCGGAATAAACAGGTGTTGTTTGGCTACAAATAAACCGAGCTGTTGTTTGGCCCAAGTGACCAAATCGGCTCTTAATCGGCTAAAGCCGGACAAACCGGCTTTTTTTGTTTGGTTAAGCAGACCAAACCAATGGTTGTTTGGGTAAAGCAGATTAAGCCGGCTCTTGTTTGGCAAAGCAGACCAAACCGGTTGTTGTTTGGCGGCGAGACAACCGGCTGTTGTTTAATAACATACCAAACCGGCTGTTGTTTAGCTAAGCGGGGCGAAATCAGCTGTTGGTTGGCTAAGAAGACCAAACCGGCTGGTGTTTGGCTAAGCAAAGGCAAACCGGCAGTTGGTTGGCTAAACAACAAAGCGGCTGTTGTTTAGCTAAACAAACCAAACCAGTTGTTGTTTAGCTAAAAGCAGTAAATCGGCCGGTTGTTTGGCTAAACAGACCAATCGACTTTTGTTTGGCCATGACCAAGCGGCAGTTTTGGCAGACAAAGGCCATTTTGTTGTTTGGCTAAAGCGAGACAAACAGGCTGTTGTTTGGCTTAGTAACAAAACAAAGCTGTTGTTTGGCTAAAACAAGACTATGGCAGCTGTTGGGCTAAAACAAGATAAATTAGCTCTTGTTTGCCTAGGAAGGCCAAAATCGGTTGTAGTTTAGCTAAGCAGACGACCAAACGGCTGTTGTTTAGCTAAACAGACCACACCTGCTGTTGTTTAGCTAAACAGACCAAACCAGGTGTTGTTTAGCTAGCGGAACCAAATCGGTGTTGTTTGGCTATGCAGACCAAATGGTAGTGGTTTGGCTAAGCAGACAAAAACCGGCTGTTGTTTAGCATACAAATTGGCTTTTTTGTTTGGCTAAACGACCAAATCGTTTGTTGTTTGGCTTAGCAAAAAACAAAACTGGCTGTTATTTGGCTAAGCAAGACCAAAGCCCCGGCTGTTGGGCTAAGCAAGACCAAACTTTTTTTGTTGGGCTAAGCAAGACCAAACCAGTTGTTGCTTAGCTAAACAGACCAAACCGACTAATGTTTGGCTAAGTAGACCAAAACCGGCTGTTGTTTGGCTAACCAGACCAAACCGTGTTGTTTGGCTAAGAAGATAAAACCGGGCTGTGGTTTGGCTTATCGGTTCTACGGCTGTTGTTTGGAAAAAAAGCGAAACAAGCCTGGCAGTTGTTTGGCAATGCATACCAAACCGGTATTTGTTTATCTAAGCGAGAAAAAAAAACCAGTTGTTGTTTGACTAAAGAGACAAACCTACTGGTGTTTTTGCTAAACAAAGACAAACCGGACAGTTGTTTAGCTAGCAAAGACGAACTAGTAGTTGTTTGGCTAAAGCGAGACAAAACGGCGGTTGTTTAGCTAAGCGAACAAACCGGCTGTTGTTTGGCTAAAGATAGATAAATCGGCTGTTGTTTAAGCGAAAGAGACCAAGCCGGGAGTTTTTTGCGGACAAATTAGGCTGTTGTTTGGCTAAGCGAACCAACCCGGCAGTTGTTTGGCTTAGTAAACAAAACCGGCTGTTGTTTGGCTAAACAAGACTAGCAGCTGTTGGGCTAAAAGCAAGACCAAAATAGCTCCTGTTTGCCAAAAGGAGAAGATAAATCCGATTCTTTGTTTAGCTAAGGAGACCAATCCGGTTGTTGTTTGGCTAAGTAGACAAAGTGGTTGTTGTTTGGCCAACAGACCAAACCCGACTGTTGTTTACTAAACAAACCGGCCCATTGTTAGAATGCTTGAACCAAAGCGGTACATTGTTTGTCTAGGAACCAAGCAGCTGATATTTGGCTTCGAGAACAAACCAACTTTTGTTTAGCTATACAGACCAAACCGACTGTTGTTTGCTAAACAAACAAAAGTGGTTGTTGTTTAGCTAAGCAGACCAAACCGGCTGTTGTTAGGCTAAGCAGACCAAACCGGCTGTTGTTTGGCTATCGATTCAAAGCCGGATGTTGTTTGGCTAAGCATAAGCCGGTTTGTGGTTTAATAGAAGCGAATAAACCGGCTGTTGTTTGGTTAAGGAGACCAAACAGGCAGAATGTTTGGCTAAGCAGACCAAACAGCTGCTGTTTGGCTAATCAAACAAACTAGCGAGTTGTTTGGCTAAAACGACTCAAACCGGCTGTTGTTTGGCTAAGCAGATAAACCGAGTCTTTGTTTTGCAAAAGACAAACCGGCTGTAGTTTGGCACATAAATAAAGCCGGTTGTTAGGCTAAACAGACCAAACCGGCTGTTGTTTGCCTATCAGGACAAACAGGATGTTGTTTGGCTAGCCGGACAAACCAAGGCGTGGTTTTATTTCATGATTTAAACCGATTGTTTGGTTAAAGAGACCAAACATCACGGAATGTTTGGCTAAGCAGAATAAACCAGCTGTTGTTTGGCAAATCAAACCAAACGGCTGTTGTTTTGCTAAGCAGACCAAACCAGCTGTTGTTTGGCTATACAGACCAAACTAGCTGTAGTTTGGCTAAGCTGGACCAAACCGGTACTGTTGTTTGGCTAAGCGGACTAAAACCGGCTGTTGTTTTTGCAAAAGCAGACCAAACCGACTGTTGTTTGGCTACACAAATAAACCGAGTATTGTTTAGCCCAAGTGACAAATCGGCTCTTAATCACAGCTAAGCGGACCAAACGGCTTTGTTTGGTTAAGCGGACCAAACCAGCGATTGTTTGGGTAAAACAGAGACCAAACCGACTCTTGTTTGGCAAAACATACCAAACCCGGTTGTTGTTTAAGCGAAGCGAGACAACCAGCTGTTGTTTGGCGAAACATACCAAACCGGCTGTTGTTTAGCTAAGCGAGGCAAAGAAATCAGGCGTTGGTTGGCTAAAGACCAAACCGGCTGGTGTTTGGCTAAGCAAGACCAAACCGGCGGTTGGTTGGCTAAACAACAAACCGGCTGTTGTTTGGCTAAGCAAATAAACCAAGTTGTTGTTTGGCTAAAGCGGACAAATCGGCAGTTGTTTGGCGCCCGGACCATCGGCTTTTGTTTGGCTAAACGAGACAAACCGGCGGTTTTAGCAGACCAAATTGGTTGTTGTTTGGCTAAGCCGAGGGACAAACATTTATTGTTTGGCTTAGTAACCAAAACACTGTTGTTGTTTGGCTAAGCAAAGACTAAAGCAAAAGTGGCTGTTGGGCTAAAACAAGACCAAATTAGCTCTTGTTTGCCTAGGAAATACCATCGGTTGTAGTTTGCTAAGCAGACCAAACCGACTGTTGTTTGGCTTCATGAGACCACACCTTTGTTGTTTGGCTAAACAGACCAAGCAGGTGTTGTTTGGCTAAACAGAAAATCGGTACTGTTGTTTGGCTATGAGACCAAATCGGTAGTGGTTTGGCGGTCGAATAAACCATTTGTTGTTTAGCATACCAAATTGGCTTTGTTTGGCTAAACAGACCAAATGCGGCTGTTGTTTGGCTTAGCAAAACAAACTGGCTTATTGGGCTAAAAACAAGACCAAAGCGGCTGTTGGGCTAAAAGCAAGATAAACTTCTTTGTTGGGCTAAGCAAGACCAAACCAGTTGTTACTTGGCTAAAGCGAATAAACCGGCTAATGTTTGGCTAAGTAGACCAAACCCGGCTGTTGTTTGGCTAAGCGGTAAAACCATTTGTTTGGCTAAAGACCAAACCGGTAAGTAGTTTGGCTTATCAACCCGGCTGTTGTTTGGAAGCAAGAACAAACTGGCGGTTGTTTGGCAATGCATACCAAACCGGTATTTGTTTATCTAAGCAGATAAGGAAACCGGCTGTTGTTTGACTAAAAGACCAAACCTGCTGGTGTTTTTGCTAAACAAGACCAAACCGGCAGTTGTTTGGCTAACAAAAGACAGGCTGGTAGTTGTTTGGCTAAAAAAGCGAGACCAAACCGGCAGTTGTTTGGCTAAACAGACCAAACGGCTGTTGTTTGGCTTCGCCCGGAACCAAACCAATTTATTTGGCTAAATGAAGAAAATCGGTGTTGTTTGGCGGAACCAATAAAAGTTTTTGGCGGAGACCAAATTGGCTGTTGTTTGGCTAAGCGGACCAAACCCGGCAGTTGTTTGGCTTAGTAAACAAAACCGGCTTCATTGTTTGGCTAAAAGCAAGACTAAACTGGCTGTTGGGCTAAACAAGACCAAAATAGCTCCTGTTTGCCAAAAGGAAGACCAAATCAGTTGCTGTTTAGCAAAGGAGACCAATCGGTTGTTGTTTGGCTAAGTAGACCAAATTGGTTGTTGTTTGGCCAAAACGGACCAAAACCATTTTGTTGTTTGGCTAAAACAAACCAAACCGGTGTTGTTAGGAGTAAGCAGACCAAAGCGGTTTGTTGTTTGTCTAAGCAGAAACTGGCTGATGTTTGGCTAAGCAGAACCAAACCAGCTGTTGTTTGGCTATGCAGACCAAAGCTGTTGTTTGGCTAAACAAACCAAAGTGGTTGTTGTTTGGCTAAACAGACAAACCGGCTATTGTTAGGCTAAGCAGACCAAACCGGCTGTTGTTTGGCTTCATGGGGCAAACCGGATGTTGTTTGGCTAAGCATACCAAACCGGCTGTGGTTTTAGCTAAGCTGAACAAACCGGCTGTTGTTTGGTTAAAGAGACCAAACAGGCAGATGTTTAGCTAAACGGACAAAACCGGCTGTTGTTTGGCTAATCAAAACCAAACTACTTGATTGTTTGGCTAAGCTGACCAAACCGGCTGTTGTTTGGCTAAGCAGATAAACCAGTGCTGTTTTGCAAAAAAGAAGACCGGTGGCAAGTTTAGCTCATAAACCAAACCGGCTGTTGTTAGGCTAAGCAGGACCAAACCGGCTGTTGTTTGCCTATCTGAATAAACAGGATGTTGTTTGGCTAAGCAGACAAACCCGGCTGTGGTTTGGCTAAGCGAATAAACCGGCTGTTGTTTGGTTAAAAGAGACAAACAGGCGAGATGTTTGGCTTCGCCGGATAAACCAACTGTTGTTTGGCAAATCAAAACCAAACCGGCTGTTGTTTTGCTAAAAGCGGACAAACTAGCTGTTGTTTGGCTATGCAGAATAAACTAAGCTGTAGTTAGGCTAAACTGACAAACCGGCTGTTGTTTGGCTAAAGCAGACCAAACCGGCTGTTGTTTTGCCAAAGCAGACCAAACCGGCTGTTGTTTGGCTACACAAACCAAAGGCTGTTGTTTTAAGTGACCAAATCGGCTCTTGTCTGGCTAAACAGACCAAACCGGCTTTTGTTTGGTTAAGCCGGACCAAACCGACGGGTTGTTTGGGTGGCGGACCAAACCGGCTCTTGTTTGGCAAAGCAGACCAAACCGGTTGTTGTTTGGCGAAAGCGAGACAACCGGCTGTTGTTTGGTGGCATATACAAACCGGTTGTTGTTTAGCTAAGCGGGCGAAATCAGCTGTTGGTTGGCTAAAGAAGACCAAACCGGCTGGTGTTTGGCTAAGCAAAGACCAAACCGGCAATTGGTTGGCTAAGCAACCAAACCGGCTGTTGTTTGGCTAAGCAAACCAAACCAGCTGTTGTTTGGCTAACGACCAAATCGGCAGTTGTTTGGCTAATGGGACCAAATCATTTGTTGTTTGGCTAAGCAGACCAAACCGGCTGTTTTTGGACCAAATTGGCTGTTTTGGCTAAGCGGACCAAACCGGCTGTTGTTTGGCTTAGCCAAAACAAGCTGTTGTTTGGCTAAGCAAGACTAAAGCGGCTGTTGGGCTAAGCAAGACCAAATTGGCTCTTGTTTGCCTAGGGAAGGCCAAATCGGTTGTTGTTTAGCTAAGGAGACCAGTCAGGTTGTTGTTTGGCTAAGTAGACCAAATTGGCTGTTTTGAGGCTAAGCGGACCAAACCGGCTGTTGTTTAGCTAAGCAAACCAAACCCATTTGTTGTTAGGGTAAGCGGACCAAAGCGGCATTTGTTTGTCTAAGCAGACCAAACCCGGCTGTTGTTTGGCTAAGCAGCCCAACCAATTGTTGTTTGGCCAAAGCGGACCAATCACGGCTGTTGTTTGGCTAAAGCAAACCAAAGTGGCTTTGTTTGGCTAAGCAGACCAAACCGGCTGTTGTTAGGCTAAGCAGACCAAACCGGTGTTGTTTGGCTATGCAGACCAAACCGGATGTTGTTTGGGCTAAGCAGACCTAACGGCTGTGGTTTGGCTAAGCAGACCAAACCGGCTGTTGTTTTGTTATGGAGACCAAACAGGCAGATGTTTGGCTAAGCAGACAAACCAGCTGTTGTTTGTCTAATTAGACCAAACCGGCTGTTGTTTTGCTAAACAAACCAAACCGGCTGTTGTTTGGCTATGCACACCAAACTAGCTGTTGTTTGGCTAAGCTGACCAAACCGGCTGTTGTTGTTTGGCTAAGCGGAATCAAACCATTTGTTGTTTTGCAAAAAAGACCAAACCGGTTGTTGTTTGGCTCACATAAACCAAACCGGCTGTTGTTAGCCAAGGAGATAAATCGGTTGTTGTAACGGCTAAGCAGACCAAACTGGCTATTGTTTGGCCAAGCGGAATAAACCGGCGATTGTTTGGCTAAGCGGACCAAACCGGCTGTTGTTTGGCTAAGCAGATTAAACCGGCTGTTGTTTGGTGAAAAAAGGCAAACCGGCTGTTGTTTGGCGAAGCATACCAAACCGGCTTGTGTTTAGCTAAGCGGCGAAACCAGCTGTTGGTTGGCTAAGAAGACCAAACCAGCTAGTGTTTGGCTAAGCAAGACAAACTGGCGGTTGTTTGGCTTAAAAAGACCAAGTGGTAGTTGTTTGGCTAAAGCGAGACCAAACCGGCAGTTGTTTGGCTAAGCGTGACCAAACGGCAGTTGTTTGCTAAGCAGACCAAACCAGCTGTAGTTTGGCTAAGCGGAATAAACCAGCTATTGTTTGGCTTCGCATGGTCATCGGTTGGTGTTTGGCTTCGCGGACCAAATCGGCTGTTGTTTGGCTAAGCGGTCAAACCAGCAGTTTTAGCCAGAACAAATTGGTTGTGGTTTGGCTAAGCAGACCAAACCGGCTGTTGTTTGGCTTAGTAAAACAAAACCGGCTGTTGTTTGGCTAAAAGCAAGACTAAAGCGGCTGTTGGGCTAAGCAAGACCAAAAGCGGCATTGTTTGCCTAGGAAGACCAAATCGGTTGTTGTTTAGCTAAGGAGACCAATCCGGTTGTTGTTTGGCTAAGTAGACCAAATTGGTTGTTGTTTGGCTTAGAGACCAACCCGGTTGTTCTTTCGCTAAACAAACCAAACCCATTTGTTGTTAGGAGTAAACCAAAAGCGGCTTTTGTTTGGCTAAGCAGACCAAACCGGCTGTTGTTTGGCGGAGACAACCGGCTGTTGTTTGCGAAGCATACCAAACCGGCTGTTGTTTAGCTAAAGGACGAAACCAGCTGTTGGATGGCTAAGAAGACCAAACCGGCTGGTGTTTGGCTAAGCAAGACCAAACCCGGCGGTTGTTTGGCTAAGCTTACAAACCGGCTGTTGTTTGGCTAAACAAACCAAACCAGCTGTTGTTTGGCCGAAGCGAACCAAATCGGCTGTTGTTTGGCTCGCCCGGTCATCGGCTGTTGTTTGGCTAAGCAGTCAAACCGACAGTTTTTGGCGAACCAAAATGGCTGTTGTTTGGCTAAGCGGACCAAGCGGCTGTTGTTTGGCTAAGTAAACAAAACCGGCTGTTGTTTGTTTAAGCAAGACTAAACTGGCTGTTGGGCTAAAGCAAGACCAAAGCGGCTCTTGTTTGCCTAAGGAAGACCAAATCGGTTGTTGCTTAGCTAAGGAGACCAATCAGGTTGTTGTTTGGGTAAGTAGACCAAATTGGCGTTGTTTGGCTCATGAGACCAAACCGGCTGTTGTTTTGCTAAAGCAAACCAAACCGACTGTTGTTAGGATAAAGGAGACCAAAGCGGTTGTTGTTTATCTAAGCGAGACCAAACCGGCTGTTGTTTGGCTCATGAACCAAACCAAATGTTGTTTGGCTAAACAGACCAAACGGCTGTTGTTTGGCTAAGCAAACCAAAGTGGCTGTTGTTTGGCTAAGCAGACCAAACCGGCTGTTGTTAGGCTAAGCAAGCAAACAGGCTGTTGTTTGGCTATCGGGAACAAATCGGATGTTGTTTGGCTAAGCAGATCAAACGGGCTGTGGTTTGGCTCAGCGAACAAACCGGCTGTTGTTTGGTTAAGGAGACCAAAGGCAGATGTTTGTTTAGCTGAGACCAAACCAGCTGTTGTTTGTCTAATTAGACCAAAGCGGGCTGTTGTTTTGCTAAGCAGACCAAACCGGCTGTTGTTTGCCTATACACACCAAACTAGCTATTGTTTGGCTAAGCTGACCAAACCGGCTGTTGTTTGGCTAAGCGAATAAACCATTTGTTGTTTTACAAAAGCAGACCAAACCGGCTGTTGTTTGGCTCATAAACCAAACCGGCTGTTGTTTGGCCAAACACACCAAATCGGCTGTTGTCGGCTAAGCAGACTAAACCCGGCTGTTGTTTGGCTAAGTCGACCAAACCGGCTGGTTGTTTGGCTAAACAGATAAACCGGCTGTTGTTTGGCTAAGCAGACCAAACCGGTTGTTGTTTGGTGAAAAAAAGGCAATCGGCTGTTGTTTGGCGAAGCATACCAAACCGGCGGTTGTTTAGCAAGACGAAACCAATTTGTTGGTTGGCTAAGAAGACCAAACCGGCTGGTGGTTGGCTAAACAAGACCCTAGCGGCGGTCGTTTGGCTTGCAAAGACCAAATTGGTAGTTGTTTGGCTAAAAAGCGAGACCAAACCGGCGGTTGTTTGGCTAAGCAGACCCTAACCGGCTGTTGTTTGGCTCGCGAGACCAAACCAATTTGTTGTTTGGCTAAGCACACCAAATCAATTTTGTTGTTTGGCTCGCGAGACCAAATCGGCTATTGTTTGGCTAAGCAGTCCAAACCGGCGGTTTTTTAGCGGAACCAAATTGGCTGTTGTTTGGCTAAGCAAACCAAACCGGCTGTTGTTTGGCTTAGAAAACAAAACCGGTTGTTGTTTGGCTAAGCAAGACTAAACTAGGCTGTTGGGCTAAGCAAGACCAAAAGCGGCTGTTGTTTGCCTAAGGAAGACCAAATCAGTTGTTGTTTAGCTAAGGAGACCAATCCGGTTGTTGTTTGGCTAAGTAGACCAAATTTCTTTGTTGTTTGGGTAGCGAGACCAAACCCGGCTGTTGTTTAGCTAAGCAAACCAAACCGGTTTGTTGCTTTCGGGTATTGTTTGACCAAAAGCGGCTGTTGTTTGTCTAAAGCAGACCAAACCGGCTGTTGTTTGGCTAATCAGACCAAACTAATTATCATTTGGCTAAGCAGACCAAACCGGCTGTTGTTTGGCTAAGCAAACCAAAGTGGCTATTGTTTGGCTAAGCAGACCAAACCGGCTGTTGTTAGGCTAAGCAGACCAAACCGGTTTTGTTGTTTGGCTATACGGACCAAACCGGATGTTGTTTGGCTAAGCAGACCAAACCCGGCTGTGGTTTGGCTAAGCAAACCAAACCGGTGTTGTTTGGTTAAGGAGACAAAACAGGCAGATGTTTGGCTAAGCGGACCAAACCAACGGTTGTTTGGCTAATCAGACAAACCATTTGTTGTTTTCTAAGTAGACCAAACCGGCTGTTGTTTGGCTATACACCAAACTAGCTGTTGTTTGAATAAGCCTGACCAAACCCGGCTGTTGTTTGGCTAAGCGGATAAACCGGCTGTTGTTTTGGAAAGCATACCAAACGGTTGTTGTTTGCCCTCATAAACCAAACCCGGCCGTTGTTTGGCCAAGCGGACCAAATCGGTTGTTATCGGCTAAGCGGGAACCAAACCGGTAGTTGTTTGGCTAAAGCAGACCAAACCCGGCGGTTGTTTGGCTAAAGCAGACCAAACATTTTGTTGTTTGGCTAAACAGACCAAACCAGTTGTTGTTTGGCTAAGATGACCAAACCGGCTGTTGTATGGCTAAGCAGACCAAACCGGCTGTTGTTTAGCTAAGCCCGAGCGAAACCGGCTTTTGTTTGGCTAAGCAGACCATACGGTTGTTGTTTGGCTAAGCATTCCAAATCGTCTGTTGTTTGGCTAAAAGCAGACCAAACCGTGTTGCTTGGCTATGTAGACCAAGCGGGCTGTTGTTTGGCTTCATGAGACCAAAGCTGGCTGTTGTTTGGCCTCACATAAAATAAACCGGCTGTTGTTTGGCAAAGCTGACCAAACCGGCTGTTGTCGGCTAAGCCAGACCAAACCGTCTGTTGTGTAGGCTAAGCAGACCAAACCGGCTGTTGTTTGGCTAAGCAGACCAAACTGGCTTTTGTTTGGCGAAAGCGAGACCATACCAAACAATTGTTTGGCTAAGCGGACCAAGCGGGCTGTGTTTGGCTTTCGCAGACCAAACCGGCTGTTGTTTGGCTAAAGCTGACCAAACCGGCTGTTGTTTAACGAAGAGACCAAACCGGCTGTTGTTAAAGTGACGAGAGCAAACTGGCTGTTGTTTGGCAAAGCATACCGAACGGGCTACTGTTTAACTAAGTACACGAAACCAGCGCTGTTGTTTGGCTAGGAAGACCAAAGCGGCTGGAGTTTGGCAAAGCAAAACCAAACCGGCAGTTGTTTGGCAAGCAAAGACCAAACTGGTAGTTGTTTGGCTAAGGGAGACCAAACCTGCAATTGTTTGGCTAAGCAGACCAGACCGGCTATTGTATTGCTAAGCAGACCAAACCAGCTGTTGTTTGGCTAAGCAGACCAAATCGGCTATTGTTTGGCTAAGCAAACCAAATCGGCTGTTATTTTGCTAAGCAGACCAAACCGGCTGTTGTATGGGTGACCAAATCAGCTGATGTTTTGCTAAGCAGACCAAACCGACTGTTGTTTGGCTTAGCCGACAAAACTGGCTGCTATTTGGCTTAGCAAGACCAAACTGGCTGTTGGGCTAAGCAAGACCAAAACGGCTGTTGTTTGCCTAAGGAAGACCAAATCAGTTGTTGTTTGGCTAAGGAGACCAAACCGGCTGTTGTTTGGCTAAGTAGACCAAATTGGTTGTTGTTTGTCTAAGCACCCCAATCCAGCTGTTGTTTCGCTAAGCAAACCAAACCGACTGTTGTTAGGGTAAGCAGAGCAAAGCCATGTTGTTTGTCTAAGCAGACCAAACCGGCTGTTGTTTATTCAACAGACCAGACCAATTGTTGTTTGGCTAAGCAGACCAAACCGGCTGTTGTTTGGCTAAGCATAGCTAACCGGCTGTTGTTTGGCTCAGCAGACCAAAGTGGCTGTTCTTTGGCTAAGCAGAGCAAACCGGCTGTTGTTAGGCTAAGCAGACCAAACCAGCTGTTGTTTGGCTATGCAGATCAAACCGGATGTTGTTTGGCTAAGAACACCGAACCGGCTGTGGTTTGGCTAAGCAGACCAAACCGGCTGTTGTTTGGTTAAGGAGACCAAACAGGCAGATGTTTGGCTAAGCAGATCAAACCAGCTGTTGTTTGGCTAATCAGACCAAACTAGCTGTTGTTTTGCTATGCAGACCAAACCGGCTGTTGTTTAGCTATGCACACCAAACTAGCGGTTGTTTGGCTAAGCTGACCAAACCGTCTGTTGTTTGGCTAAGCAGACCAAACCGGCTGTTGTTTGGCTTATCAGACCTTACCGGCTGTTGTTTGGCAAAGCAGAGCAAACTGGCAGTTGTTTGGCAAAGCATACCAAACTGGCTGTTGTTTAGCTAAGCAGACGAAACCGGCTGTTGTTTGACTAAGAAGACCAAACCCGCTGGTGTTTGCCTAAGCTAGACCAAACCGGCAGTTGCTTGGCTAAGCAGACTAAACGGGCTATTGTTTGGCTAAAGCGAATAAACCATTTGTTGTTTGGCTAAGCGGACCAACCGGCTATTGTTTGGCTTAGCCGGACAAACCAATTTTGTTGTTAAGCGGCAGAACAAACTAGCTGCTGTTTGGCAAAGCATACCAAACAGGCTGTTGTTTATATAAGCAGACGAAACCTGCGCTGTTGTTTGGCAATGAAGACCAAACCGGCTGGAGTTTGGCAAAGCAAGACAAAACCGGCAGTTGTTTGGCAAGCAAAGACCAAACTGGTAGTTGTTTGGCTAAGCGAGACCAAACCGGCAATTGTTTGGCTAAGCAGACCAGACCGGTTGTTGTTTGGCTTCATGAGACCAAACCAAGCTGTTGTTGTTAAAGGACCAAATCGGCTGTTGTTTGGCTAAGCAAACCAAATCGGTTGTTGTTTCGCTAAGCAGACCAAACCGGCTGTTGTTTGGCTGACCAAATCGGCTGATGTTTTTCTAAGCAGACCAAACCGACTGTTGTTTGGGTTAGCGGAAAACCGGGCTGTTGTTTGGCTTAGGAAGACCAAAGCGGCTGTTGGGCTAAGCAAGACCAAAGCGGCTATTGTTTGCCTAAGGAAGACCAAATCGGTTGATGTTTGCCTAAGGAGACCAAACCGGTGTTGTTTGGCTAAGTAGACCAAACCGGTGTTGTTTTTCCTCGAAAACCAAACCGACTATTGTGAGGGTAAAGCAGACCGAAGCGGCTGTTGTTTGTCTAAGACCAAGCCGAAACCGGCTGTTGTTTTGCTAAGCATACCAGACCAATTGTTGTTTGGCTAAGAGACCAAACCGGTTTGTTGTTTGGCTAAGCATAGCTAACCGGTTTGTTGTTTAGCTAAGCGAGACCAAAGTGGCTGTTGTTTGGCTAAGCAGACCAAACCATTTGTTGTTAGGCTAAACAGACCAAACTGGCTATTGTTAGGCTAAGCAAACCAAACGGCTGTTGTTTGGTTAAGGAGAACAAACAGCAGATGTTTGGCTAAGCGAGATCAAACCGGTGTTGTTTGGCTAAGCGAGATCAAACCAGCTGTTGTTTTGCTAAGACTAAATTGGCTGTTGTTTTGCTAAGCACACCAAACCGGCTGTTGTTTGGCTATGCACACCAATCTAGCTGTTGTTTGGCTAAAGCTGACCAAACTTCATTTGTTGTTTGGCCTCCATGAACCAAACCGGCTGTTGTTTTACAAAGCGGACCAAACCGGCTTACGTTTGGCTACATAAATCAAACCGGCTGAAGTTTGGCCAAGCAGACCAAACCGGCTGTTTGTCGGCTAAGCAGACCAAACCGGTTGTTTGGCTAAGCAGACCAAACCGGCAGTTGTTTGGCTTCGCCGAATAAATCATTTTGTTGTTTGGCTATGCGGACCAAACCGGCTATTGTATGGCTAAGATGACCAAACCGGCTGTTGTCGGCTAACCAGACCAAACCGGCTTTTGTTTGGCTAAGCGGACCATACCGGCTGTTGTTTGGCTAAGCATTCCAAATGGTGTTGTTGTTATTCATGAGACCAAACCGGCTGTTGTTTGGCTATGCAGACCAAAGCGGGCTGTTGTTTGGCTAAAGCGGACCAAACCGGCTGTTGTTTGGCTAAGCATTCAAAAACCGGCTGTTGTTTGGCTTAGCAGACCAAAACGGCTGTTGTTTGGCTTAGCGGATAAACCGGCTGTTGTTTGGCGAAGCAGAGCAAACCGGCTGTTGTTTGCAAAGCATACCAAACCAAATTTGTTGTTTAGCTAAAACGAAACCAGCCAATTTGTTGTTTGGCTAAGAAGACCAAACCGGTTGGTGTATGGCAAAGCAAGACCAAACCGGCGGTTGTTTGGCAAGCAAAGACCAAACTGGTAGTTGTTTGGCTAAGCGAGACCAAACCGACAATTGTTTGGCTAAGTGATGCAATCCTAGCTAATCACTAGCAAGAGGACTAATCAATGTAATATAGACTTTCTGCAAAGTCGAATATCGTCCCACAAGGACCAAGCCAACAGTTAATTGCTTAGTGAATAAAAATCAAAAGTTTGAGAAATCTGATTTTTTTGAAACAAAGTTCTAAACTAAACCAGCACTTGAAACAGTTAGGGAAAAGCTTTTGAGGGGATTAAAAGATTAGAGAAGGCGTTGGGAATCAATTCCCTCCTAGACACTTTCTGAGATTGAATATGAAAAGAGTTTTGGAAATCAGTTTTTGACAAGCTTATAAAACTATGGCTACAATCTGCATCGGCATCACCCTTTTCCATCTCCTAGAGCAAACTAACGGCATAATCTACACTATTAGATAGCATAAACATGAAGCTTATAAGTCATAGATAGATCAACTAATCCAACAGGGTATTACTTTAAAGGTGAGGATTAACCCAAGGATTAGTGATCTACCTAGTGCATGAACTCAAAAGACTGTAAATTCCTGTAAGAATGTCTCACCTTAAGCCTAAGCGTCACCTTATAACCAGTACATAGCCAAAGCAGTAAGTATGAATCAAGAAATTACAGCAATTAAAACTCATTCATGCACCAAACTGAAAACCAATTGAATTTATAAAGATCAATATCATTACATGCCTAGGAGTCATGGACTCGAACTAAAAACGACTACTCCATACTAGAATTGAAAGCACACAAAGAGGTTTGTACAACAGCCATGAATTAAGAAAGGACAAGTAAAGAGAACCCCCTTGGGAAGAATTCCCTTAACCCTTCTTGCTCCTTGGCTGGAAGCTCCACCTCTCTTCCTCAAAGTGACCAGAGTTCGTGCGAACTCCCTCTGGACCTTCTCCTCTCTCTCTCAACTAAACTAAAAGAAGAACTGAATACAAAATTGAAAGTAAAATTCAAGAACTCGAACTGAAAACTGGATGCCTTGCTCTTTGCCTCGGACCTCCTTATATACTTGTTTCTGCTGCCCATGCCATGTAAATTGCTCTCTGTCCAGGGGTATGAAGTACCATTTCCCCCACCTCAGAATTGGCTAAAATTATATCAGGACCTTCCTTTTGAAGTCCTTTCCATGATCACAAAGTTTGAATCCATTCTGAGTTGGGAAACTCGAGATATGAGGGAAGGAAGTTGTCTGATTTCTGCTGCCAACTTCTGCACGGGTCCACCACTTTGAAGATGTGTAACTCGAGAATCCTGGTTTGGATTGACCTGAAATTTCGTAGGAAGATCCTCTGTAGTACCTGGAAGCTTCGTTCCAAGTTTGGCATCAATTGGACTTGTGAAATTCCTTCTCTGATCTTCATAAAGTTCGGATTTATCTCTTTCCATTGGCAGCAGATTCCTGTTTGAGAAACAACTTCTACTTTTGGACTATTCAATGCATCTGGACATAAGTAATTTACCTTAAACTCGTCGTGGGCACCTTCCTTAGATGTCTGGGACTCCTCCTTCCAAGTTTGGATTGGATTTGATTGCAGGTTCGAGATTTTTCGTATTCGGAGCAGTCGATGGCGGTGGCGCTGCGGATTTTTGGCGTGATCGCGCCCGGTTTTTGGCCCGTGATCGGCGCCATCGAACCGATATCCGTCTAATTCGCCTCTGCATATGGCGGTGCGCCGATCAGTGCTGAGATTTGGCGCGGTGGCGCCGGTCCATAGACAATTTCTTGGTTCCTGATTGACAACTTTACTTTATGCTTTTAGCTCCCTTTGGCGGCGGCGCCTCCGATGTAGCCGGTGGCGCTTCCCGGCGCGATGGCGTAAATTACATCCCATAACCGTTGTCTTTCATGACCGTTAGGTCGCTGGACATTTTGCATATTAATTTGTATTTCCGATGATTTGTTTGGCTCGATTAGCACCATAGTCGGTAGCGGTGGCGCCCGTTCTTGTGTCTCTGGAAACGGAATAGAAGCTGTCTTCATGGTGAGGTAAGCGCCCACGTTAAGCCGTCGTTCTGGTGGCGGGCGCCATTCTTGGTCTTTACCCGACTTCGTTTTAGCACCTAGAATTCCATGTATGGAAACCGGTGGTGGCCTGCGCGCCTGAGAGCGCCATTTCGCATTCGGGGTTGTCTTCTATCAGGTTCTGGTAGCGTTGGGAATTTCCAGGAATTGTTTGAATATTTGTCCATTTAGCGGTGGCGGTCGCGTGAGAGACAAGGCGGTAGCACCATTCTCTTTTGGCTTATTTTTGCTCCTTTTTCCTTCATTTTCCCTCGGAATCCAGATTTTTCTTCTTTTTCGGGTTTTTGAGCCATAAAACATGTATTTGAGTTATATTTATCACTTTCAAACTCATAATCAACTCAAATTAGGAATTTATGATTAATAATTCATGCCTAAATAAGTGTCTTTTGGACACTTATCACAACCCCAAACTTAGATCTTTGCTCGTCCTCGAGCAAATTATGAAAGAAACAACCAGCTAAGTATGCAGAGATTGAGAAAATATCAGTGGCATTCCCTTTTATAGATTTCAGCATGGATGATTCACTTTCTTTCCTAGTTGATGATTCTCCTTGCTTAAGTCAAAAACAACATTCAAGTTTTTCTTTAATTTTTTTACAAATCCTTACCATCATACAAGTGAGAAGTCTCAGTAAATACCATATGCCAACCCTCAGTCTACTATCCACTAACCTGAAGAAATCCATAATCCTGATCAATAGGTCTTTTCTAGGTTGTAATGGGGCATGGGTAATGGGTATGATAAAAGTTGTAAGCATTGGATTCGTCTCCCTCCTCATATCCATGTTCCATTATTTCTGAGCATGATTTTGTTTTGTCTCCACATTTCTCCACCCCAAACTTTTTCCTTGCATTGATCCCATTTTATTTTCTTCTTTCCTTCCTTCATTTTTTTTTTTCTTTCCCTTGGTTTTGATCAGAGTCTAGCTTACCTGCCCGGTTGACTCAGAGTCCCTAAGCTTCTTTGAGGGCCAGCGGTGCACACACGAGGTGGCCTTACTCCTTAACCCACAACCTTTTGGCTTTGTCTGGAGTCTAGCTTACCTGCCCGGTTGACTCGAAGTCCCTAAACTTGCTGCTGAGGCCGAGACCCGATGCACACTCAAGGTGGCCTTTCTCGGGACTTAGCCTTCAACTTGTTTCTCTTTTTTTCAAGACCACTCAATACCTCCTTATATCTTCAGATTTTTGTCCATGTTTATTTTAATAGAACACTTCAACAAGTTGGAGAGATATAGGTCTGTAAGAAACAAGTTGGTTTTCACAAAAGGCTGGTTCATGTGCTGTGGGTTTTGAAATAAAATAGGGATCTTGTTGGCTCAAGGTTTTTGACAAAAAGTGATGCATCTTGTGCATTAAAGTGGGTGGCTTAAAAGCAGGCTCTAACGATTGAAAACAAATGCCTAAATCACTTTAGGGTATTTGGAAATCTTTCTTTGTTTAAGCCTCAAGGTTCCCTCAGGTTGGTTCTAGTGGTTTACATCCACTTGCTCACTTATACATTTTCAAAAACTGTTTTAAAAAGAAAATTCTCCTCTGTTAAGACTAAGCAAATTGAAATAAGATATTTTTTCAGATAGTGAATCATGTTTTTCTCTTTTCTCAGGGTTTCCACTGATGTTTCCCAACTCATGGTCTGTTTCTGGTGAAAAATTTTTTGAAATCAGAGATTTTTGAAAGATAGAATATCCCACCCCAAACTTAAAAACATGCTTTGTCCTCAAAGCATAAAAAGAATAAGAGGTAGGATGAATACTTCCCTGATTAGTCTAAGTGTGCCTGGAGTGAAAAGAGACTTGACCTGGAAGGCTCTGCAGTGGAATTTTCCTTTTATGGGATCTGGGTTCGAAAACATAATGAGGCAGCGGATGCGGTCGCGTAAAAGTTGGCGGATTAGCCACATTGAAACTTCATATTGCTGCATCCTGAATGTGTTTTTTGAAACTTTCCACATAAAACAAGAAGTGATCAGTTGTATATAGATGCTTAATCGGTGAACACACATTTCCAATGGGGAATCATGCTTTGGGAAATAGAATGAGAGTGCAAAATCATGACATCAATCGAATGGAGATTGAGTACATATTAATGGACATTGCATGCAAAATCACTCTAAAACATCTTATGGACAGGCACCAAAGCATATTTTCCCAGAAGGAAGCCAGAATCAGACAGCAGGCAAAGAAAAGCAAAACAAGTTAAGTGACATAAAAGTATAGCTTGTGGCGTAAAAGTATAAGCAGCGGTCGCCGCCAGTTTCAAACTGATTTTTTGGTTTTATTTACAGGATTTTATTTTATTTTATTTTATTTTTATTTTTTTTGGAAAATTTTGAACTTCTGCTAGCCTAAGTCTATCCTAATCATGCAAAACTCAATGAACTACTCATGCAAAGCCTAAAAATTCAAAAATTCCAAGCAACATTCATAATGCAATCCTATTCTAAAACAACAAGCAAAGGAGTTCTGGTTTATAGTCCCAGCTCGACATTGTGACTCTGTTTCAGTCAGATAGGATGGTGAAAGTTCTTTCCTGATTGAAATCAGGGGAGATGTACCTTTTAAGCCTTTGACCATTGATAATGAAGGTGGATTGGTCTTTTGGATTTCTGATTTCGACAGCCCCTGATTTTAACACTTTTTCCACAGCAAAAGGACCAGTCCATTTTGATCTCAGTTTACCAGGGAACAACCTAAGTCTGCTATTGAACAAAAGGACAAGTTGGCAAGGTTGAAACTCCTTGGGTAAGATATGCTCATCATGCCATTTTTTAGTTTTTTCTTTGTACATCTTGGCATTCTCATAGGACCAGTACCTGAGCTCATCTAATGCATTTAATTGAAGCAACCTGCTTTCTCCAGCAGCCTTGACATCAAAATTTAAAAACTTGGTTGCCGAGTATGCCTTATACTCGAACTCCAAAGGAAGATGGCATGCTTTTCCATAAACCAACCTATAGGGGGTCATGCCTATTGGGGTTTTGAAAGCTGTCCTATAGGCCCATAGTGCATCATCTAGCTTGGTTTTCCAATCTCTCCTTGAAGTATTTACTGTTTTTTCCAGAATTCTTTTGAGCTCTCTATTGGACACCTCTACTTGGCCACTTTTTTAACAGACTTTTGAAAGAAGAGTTACAAAAATGCTTTCCCCCATCACTAATGATAGCTCTAGGGGTGCCAAAGCGACGAGAAAATGTTCTTTTTCAAAAATTCGATGACAACCTTGGCATCATTGGTTCGGGTTGCTATGGCCTCTACCCATCTGGTTACATAATCCACTGCCACCAGAATGTACTCATAACCAAAAGAAGGTGGAAAAGGACCCATGAAGTCAATACCCCAAACATCAAAACATTCACATTCCAGAATATTATTTAGAGGCATTTCATTCCGTCTAGAGATGTTACCTATCCTTTGGCACCTGTCACATGATTGTACATACCTTTTTGCATCTTTGAAAAGTGTTGGCCAAAAGAATCCAGATTGCAATACCTTTGCTGCAGTTCGGTTTGCACTGTGATGGCCACCAACCTCTTTGTCATGGCAGTGGCTGAGAATGAGTGGAGCTTCTTCTTCTTTCACACACCTTCTGATAACTTGATCTGGATAGATTTTGTAGAGGAAAGGATCCTCCCAGTAGTAGTGCCTTGAATCTGCCATCAGTTTCTTCCTTTGCTGGTAGGTAAAGTGCTTGGGTACCCACTTGCTGCAAACAAAATTGGCAATATCAGCATACCATTGTACCTTTGAAGTACTTACCTGGCAAATCCTCTCATCTGGGAAGAGTTCTGAAACTTCCCCATCTTGATTTTCTGATTCCAGCCTTGACAAGTGATCTGCTACCACATTTTCAGCACCCTTTTGTCCTTGATCTCAATATCAAATTCTTGTAGAAGAAGGATCCATCTGATCTGTCTTGGTTTGGAATCCTTCTTTGCAAACAAATATCTAAGAGCTGCATGGTCAGTCAAACAATAACTTTTGAACCAATGAGATATGATCTGAATTTTTCAAAAGCAAAAACTACTGCCATGAGCTCTTTCTCAGTAGTTGTGTAATTCAATTGAGGACCAGTGAGTGTGTGGCTAGCATAGGATATGGTGTGGAAAACCTTTTCTTTTCTTTGGCCAAGAGCCGCCCCTAAAGAAAAATCACTTGCATCACACATGAGCTCAAAAGGTAGGTTCCAATCAGGTGACACAATAATGGGGGGAGAAATCAATTTTTGTTTCAAAAGATCAAAAGCAAGCAAGCATTCAGCATTGAAATCAAATTTCACATCTTTTGAAAGCAAATTTGACAAAGGTTTTGCAATTTTGGAAAAATCTTTTATAAACCTTCTATAAAATCCAGCATGGCCTAAGAAGCTCTTAATTCCCTTGACTGATGTGGGTGGAGGTAGCTTTTCAATCACCTCAATTTTGGCCTTGTCTACCTCTATCCCCTTTTCGGAGATTTTGTGGCCAAGAACAATCCCATCTCTTACCATAAAATGGCATTTTTCCAAATTTAGGGCTAGCATCTTTTCTTCACACCTTTCAAGCACCAGCTCTAAGTGTTGCAAGAATGTTTCAAATGTTAGTCCATAAATAGTGAAATCATCCATAAAAACCTCCATCATCTTGCCTATCATGTCATGGAATAAAGCCATCATGCATCTTTGAAAAGTGGCGATTGCATTGCACAAGCCAAAGGGCATTCTCCTATATGCAAAAGTGCTATAAGGGCAAGTGAAGGTGGTCTTTTCCTGATCTTCAGGTGCTATAGGTATCTGAAAATATCCTGAATATCCATCTAGGAAGCAATAAAATTTATTTCCAGCAAGCCTTTCAAGCATTTGATCAATGAATGGTAAAGGAAAATGATCTTTCCTAGTGGCTGCATTCAATTTCCTATAGTCTATGCATACCCTCCAACCTGTGACTGTCCTAGTGGGGATTAATTCATTATGTTCATTATGAATGACAGTGGTACCCCCTTCTTAGGCACCACTTGGACTGGACTTACCCATGCACTATCAGAAATAGGATAGATAATACCTGCGTCCAAGAGTTTAATTACCTCCTTTTTCACTACCTCTTGCAATGTGGGGTTCAGCCTTCTTTGTGGTTGGATGTTGGGCTTGTAATTTTCCTCCATCAGAATTCTGTGGGTGCAGATTGTGGGGCTGATGCCTTCAATGTCTGCCAATGACCAGCCTATTGCCTTCTTGTGTTTGGACAGTACTGCTATGAGCTTTTTCTCCTCCAAACCTGTCAAACACGAAGAGATAATTATTGGTTTATCATTTTCTTCAAGAAAGACATATTTCAAATTACTAGGAAGAGGTTTGAGTTCAGATTTGGGAGCTTCTGGAGCTCCTTGTTCCTTTATTTCAGCAGCTAACTCTTCCTTTTTCTCAGCCTCCAGTGCACCAGATGCTTCTTGGATGCTGGGATCTTCATTCTCTCCATGGATCGGGCCTCCCTCTTCTGCTGCATCAACTCTCGCTTCTTCTTCAATTTCTGCTACACAAGAATCAATCACATCAATACTTAAACAAAAATCATCATCTGGAATGGCTGGTTGTTTCATGGCTTCTTTTATATTGAAATTGATGGTGTCATTATTAAGCCTTAAAGTCAAATTTCCCTGTTTGCAATCAATAATAGCACCAGCAGTAGCCAAGAATGGTCTGCCAAAATTATGGGCAGGTTCTTGTCTACTTCCATGTCAAAAAACAACAAAATCGCGGGGATAAATGAAATCTTGAATTTTGACCAACACATCCTCCATCACTCCTTCTGGTATTTTGGTTGATCTATCAGCAAATTGAAGAGTGATTCCAGTCTCTTGAGGTTCTCAAGTTTTATATACCTGCAAAGGGATAATGGCATTAAATTAACACTTGCCCTAAATCGCATAAAGCATTGGCAAATTTATTTGACCAATTTCACTAAAGGTATTGTAAAACTCCCTGGATCTTTAAGTTTTCTTTGAAGCTCATTCTTCAATATGGCACTACAATTCTCATTCAGCACCACTTGTACCTTTCTCCTCTATCTTCCTCTTCACGGATGGGACTTCTTTCAGAAATTTACCATAAAAGAGGTATTTGCTTTAATGCTTCAAGAAGTGGAATGTTAATCTGCAATTTCTGAAGGTTTCTAGAAATCTAGCAAAGCTACTCTCCAAAATATCATATTTAGCTCTACTTGGATAAGGAAGATGTCTAATATCAATATCAGTAATGGGAAGTGAATCCTTACCTTTCTTCCTTCTTGGAAAAGTTGATTGACTTACCTTTTCTTTTCTTTCTCTTCTTCTCCTTTCTGAGCATCCTCTGCCTCCATGGCTGGCTGTTCTTTTTGTCTGGTGATCCTCGAGTCTTCCCACTCCCTGAGTGTTATGGCCTTGACTTGCTCCTTTGGGTTGATTTCTGAGTTGCTAGGCAGAGCTCCTCTCGGCCTCTCATACACATCTCTGTTAAGTTGATTTACCTGAGTGGTCATGAGTGTGACTGATTGCTTTATTGACTGGACTTCAGTTTGTAGTGTCTTAAGTTGACTGAAGTTCTGCGTATATTCTTTCGAATCAGTTTGCTATCATCGTCCCTTTGTGTCTCCTCCTTTTGTTGTGTATTGGCTTGCAATGGTTTGAATCAGGAGGGTTCTGCCTTGATTGATTTGCATTATTCAGGAGAAATTTGGATGGTTCTTCTAGCCAGGATTGTATGTGTTTGCTGTATGGATCTATCTGCGAGAATCTCCCACAAAGTTCGTTTGTTCAGGCATGCAATTCAAAGCATATATGTTACCTTGGCATTCAAAATCAGCATGTCCTCCTCCACATGTTCTGCATATTGGGCTACCACGGGGCTTGATTGTTTGCTGGAAATTAGCAAATTGTTGCTGCAGAGCCTCTAATCGTGCTTGTGTGGCTGTTGAGGAGTCAGTTTGTAAATTCCAGCAGGTTTTTGACTGATCTCTCCATGGGGTATGAATACATGTTGGCTGTCATCTCCTCTATCAGCTCATAAACCTCTTCTAGGTCTTTTTTATTGATCGAACCACCTGCTGCAGCATCAATCATGCTCCTGGTATTGATGTTCAGCCCATTGTAAAAATCTCGATTTGGCTCCAAAGCTCAATTTTATGATTTGGGCATCTTTTGAGAAGCCCATTGAACCTCTCCCATGCCTCTGAAAGGTGTTCCTCGATTCCTGCGAAAATTGAAGATTTCATTCCTTAATTTGATAGTTTTTGGCTGGTTGAAAATACTTACCTAAAAACTTTTTCTGCAGATCCTCCCAAGTGGCTATGGAACCAGCTGGTAATGTATTCAGCCACGTTTTAGCTCTTCCTCCCAAGCGTGAATTTAAAAGCCTCAATCTAGCTGCATCATCTGACATACCATTATATTTAAAAGTAGCACATAAATCCAAAAATCTTTCAAGGTGGTCATTGGTATCTTCATTAGCCAACCCATTAAACTGATAATGAGTTTGCAGCATGATAAAAGTTGAGGCTTAAATTGAAATTATTAGCTTGAATAGAATGGGTGATGATACTTGTCCTATTTGTATTTGGGTTTTCTGTGACAAAGTCTTCCATGGTCCTCCTTGGCCTGAATGCTTGATCATCATTGGCTCCTTCTATATGCTCCATCTCTTCTTGCTCTTTGGGATTGCTCTGGTTCTGATTTTCCTTCAGCCTCTGCCTTAAAGTTCTCTCAGGTTCTGAATCAATCTCATGGGCTGGTGTCCCTCAAGATCTGGTCATAAACCTCTGCAAAAAAAAAAAAAAACAAAAGCTCAAATCTTTAAATTTTTTAAACTTTGAGCAATTACTATTTAGAAACTTTGGTCCCGGCAGCAGCGCCAAAAACTTGATGCGATCCTAGCTAATCACTAGCAAGAGGACTAATCAATGTAATATAGACTTTCTGCAAAGTCGAATATCATCCCACAAGGACCAAAGCCAACAGTTAATTGCCCGTGAATAAAAATCTAAAGTTTGAGAAATCTGATTTTTGAAACAAAGTTCTAAACTAAACCAGCACTTGAAACAGTTAGGGAAAAGCTTTTGAGGGGATTAAATGATGAGAGAAGGCGTTGGGAATCAATTCCCTCCCTAGACACTTTCTGAGATTGAATATGAAAGAGTTTTGGAAATCAATTTTTTGACAAGCTTATAAAACTATGGCTACAATCCGCATCGGCATCACCCTTTTCCATCTCCTAGAGCAAACTAACGGCATAATCTACTCTATTAGATAGCATAAACATGAAGCTTATAAGTCATAGATAGATCAACTAATCCAACAGGTATTACTTTAAGGTGAGGATTAACCCAAGGTTTAGTGATCTACCTAGTGCATGAACTCAAAAGACTGTAAATTCCTATCAGCATGTCTCACCTTAAGTCTAGAGTCACCTTATAACCAGTACATAGCCAAACAGTAAGTATGAATCAAGAAATTACAGCAATTAAAACTCATTCATGCACCAAACAGAAAACCAATTGAATTTATAAAGATCAATCTCATTACATGCCTAGGGAGTCATGGACTCCCAACTAAAAACGACTACTCCATACTAGAATTGAAAGCACACAAAGAGGTTTGTACAACAGCCATGAATTAAGAAAGGACAAGTAAAGAGAACCCCCTTGGGAAGAATTCCCTTAACCCTTCTTGCTCCTTGGCTGGAGCTCCACCTCTCTTCCTCAAAGTGACCAGAGTTAGGTGCGAACTCCCTCTGGACCTTCTCCTCTCTCTCTCAACTAAACTAAAAAGAAGAACTGAATACAAAATTGAAAGTAAAATTCAAGAACTCGAACTGAAAACTGGATGCCTTGCTCTTTGCCTCGGACCTCCTTATATACTTGTTCTGCTGCCCATGCCATGTAAATTGCTCTCTGTCCAGGGGTATGAAGTACCATTTTCCCACCTCAGAATTGGCTAAAATTATATCAGGACCTTCCTTTTTGAAGTCCTTTCCATGATCACAAAGTTTGAATCCATTCTGAGTTGGGAAACTCGAGATATGAGGGAAGGAAGTTGTCTGATTTCTGCTGCCAACTTCTGCACGGGTCCACCACTTTGAAGATGTGTAACTCGAGAATCCTGGTTTGGATTGACCTGAAATTTCGTAGGAAGATCCTCTGTAGTACCTGGAAGCTTCGTTCCAAGTTTGGCATCAATTGGACTTGTGAAATTCCTTCTCTGATCTTCATAAAGTTCGGATTTATCTCTTTCCATTGGCAGCAGATTCTGTTTTGAAACAACTTCTTCTTTTGGACTATTCAATGCATCTGGACATAAGTAATTTACCTTAAACTTCGTGGGTGGGCACCTTCCTTAGATGTCTGGGACTCCTCCTCCCATGTTTGGATTGGATTTGATTGCAGGTTCCGAGATTTTTTTGTATTCTGAGCAGCGAGTCGATGGCGATTCGCGCGCCCGGATTACGGCAGCGGTCGGCCCATGAACCCGATATCCGTCTAAATTAAGCCTCGCATATGGTGGCGGTCGGCGCCGATCAGTGCTGAGATTTGGCAGCGGTGGCGCTGGTCCTTAGACAATTTCTTGGTCCCTGAATGACAACTTTACTTTATGCTTTTAGCTCCCTTTGGCTGTGGCGGCTCCCTCCGATAAGCGGTAAGCGCTTCCAGCAGCGGTCCAGCGTAAATTACATTCATAACCGTTGTCTTTCATGACCGTTAGGTTTCTGGACATTTTGCATATTAATTTGATTTTTCGAGGGATTTTTGGCTCGGTTGCACCATAGTCGGCGGCGGTCGCGCCGTTCTTTTGTCTCTGGAAAGCGGAATAAAGCTGTCTTCTTGGCGGGTCGGCGCCCGTTAAGCCGTCGTTCGGCGGTGGCGCCACTCCTTAGTCTTTACCCGACTTTCGTTTTAGCACCTAGAATTCCATGTATGGAAACCGGGTGGTGGCGGCTGCGCTCCTGAGGCGCTCATTCGCATTCGGGGTTGTCTTCTATCATGTTACGGTAGCCGTTGGGAATTTCCAGGAATTGTTTGAATATTTGTCCATTTAAGCGGCGGTCGATTGAGGAGCAGGCGGTAGCACCATTCTCTTTTGGCTTATTTTTTGCTCCTTTTTCCTTCATTTTCCATCAAAATCAGATTTTTTTTTTTTTGCCGGTACAAGAGACATAAAACATGTATTTGAGTTATATTTGTCACTTTCAAACTCATAATCAACTCAAATTAGAATTTATGATTAATAATTCATGCCTAAATAAGTGTCTTTTGGACACTTATCACTAAGCAGACCAAACCAGCTGTTGTTTGGCTAAGCAGAATAAACCAGTTGTTGTTTGAATCACCTTGAACTCAATCGGTTTGTTGTTTGGCTAAGAACACCAAATCGGTTGTTGTTTGGTTAAAGCAGACCAAACCAATTGTTGTTTGGCTAAGCGGACCAAATCGGCTGTTGTTTGGCTAAAAGCATAACTAACAGGTTGTTGTTTGTCTAAGCAGACCAAAGTGGCTGTTGTTTGGCTAAACAAACCAAAGCTGTTTGTTGTTAGGCTAAGAGACCAAACTTGCTTTGTTGTTTGGCTATGCAGACCAAACCGGTTGTTGTTTGTCTAAGCGGACCAAATCGGCTGTTGTTTGGCTAAGTAGACCAAACCGGCTGTTTTGGCTTAGCGAGACAAAAGTGGCTGTAGTTTGGCTAAAAGCGAGACTAAAGCTGGCTGTTGGGCTAAGCAAGACCAAAACATTTGTTGTTTAGCTAAAACAATACCAAACCGGTTCTTGTTTGGCTAAAGCAAGACCAAACTGGTTGTTGTTTGGCTAAAGCAAGACCAAGCAGGCTGTTGTATGGCTAAAGTAAGATCAAACCGGCCGTTGTTTGGCTAATGAACCGAACGGCGGTTGTTTGGCTAAAAGGACCAAACCGGCTGTTGTTTGGCTTCATGAGATAAACCCATTTGTTGTTTGGCTCATGAATAAAACCTGTTTATTTGTTTAGCTAAGCAGACCAAACCGGTATTGTTTGGCTAAGCAGCCCAAACTTCTTTGTTGTTTGTCTAAGAAGACCAACCGGCTGTAGTTTGGCTATGAAGACCAAACCGGCTGTTGTTTGGCTAAACAAGACAAAAGCGGCTGTTGTTCGGGTAAGTAAGACCAAACCAATTGTTGTTTGGCTAAAAGCGAGACCCACACTGGTTGTTGTTTGGCTAAAGCGAGACCAAAGCATTTGTCGTTTGGCTAAGCGGACCAAACCAATTTGTTGTTAGGCTAAGCGGACCAACCCGGCCAGTTGTTTGGCTCATGAGACCAAACCAATTTGTTGTTTGGATAAGTAGACCAAACCGGCTGTTGTTTGGCTTCGCCCGACCAAAAGCGGCTGTTGTTAGGCTAAGCGGACCAAACGGTGGTTGTTTGGCTAAGCCGGACCAAATCGGATGTTGTTTGGCTAAGCAGAGACCAAAGCCTGTGGTTTGGCTAAGCAGAATAAACCAGCTGTTGTTTGGTTAAGGAGAATAAAAACAGGCTGATGTTTGGCTAAGCGGGACAAACCAGCTGTTGTTTGGCTAATCAGACCAAAACGGTTGTTGTTTTCCTAAGAAGACCAAACGGCGGTTGTTTTTTGCTAAGCGAGACCAAACCGGCTGTTGTTTGGATATACCAACCAAATTGGCTGTTGTTTGGCTAAGTTGACCAAACCGGCTGTTGTTTAGCTTAATGACCAAACCGGCTGTTGTTTTGTAAAGCACACCAAAGCCGAGTGTTGTTTGGCTCACATAAATCAAACCGGCTGTTGTTTGCTTCACATAAACCAAACCGGCTGTTGTTTGGCCAAACGGATAAACCGGCTGTTGTCGAGCTAAGCGGACCAAACCGGCTGTTGTTTGGCTAAGCGGACCAAAGCAGGCAGTTGTTTAGCTAAGTAGACCAAACCGTCATTGTTGTTTGGCTAAGCGGAATAAACCGGCTGTTGTTTGGCTAAGCGGGAACAAAACCGGCTGATTTTTGTCAAAGCGGACCAAAGCAGCTGTTGTTTAGCTAAGCGAATAAACCGGCTTTTGTTTGGCTAAGCAGACCATACAAAATTTGTTGTTTAGCTCACATGGTTAAACCGGCTGTTGATTAGCTTACTTGAACCAAACCGGCTGTTGTTTGGCTAAGTAGACCAAACCGGCTGTTGTTTGGCTCGCCAGAACCAAACCGGCTGTTGTTTGGCTAAGCGGAATAAGCAGGCGGTTGTTTGGATAGCAGAACCAAACCGTCCGTTGTTTATTTAATGCAGACCAAATCGGATGTTGTTTGGCTAAGCAGACCAAACCGGCTGTGGTTTGGCTAAACGAATAAAACCAGCTGTTGTTTGGTTTAGGATGCCAAAGCGGGCTGATGTTTGGCTAAGCGAGACCAAACCGGTGTTGTTTTGGCTAATCGGACCAAACGGTTGTTGTTTTGCTAAGAAGACCAAAGCCGGCGGTTGTTTTCGCGGCAGACCAAACCGGCTGTTTTTTGGATATGCCAACCAAATTGGCTGTTGTTTGGCTAAGCTAACCAAACCGGCTGTTGTTTAGCTAAAGCAAACCAAACCATTTGTCGTTTTGTAAAAACACACCAAACCGAGTGTTGTTTCGCTTCATAAAATCAAACCGGCTGTTGTTTGGCTACGCAAACCATATCGGCTGTTGTTTGGCCAAAGCGGATAAACCGGCTGTTGTCTGGCTAAGCGAGACCAAACCGGCTGTTGTTTTTTGGCTAAGCGGATAAACAGGCGGTTGTTTGGCTAAGAAGACCAAACCGTCTGTTGTTTGTTTCGCTAAGCGGATAAACCGGCTGTTGTTTGGCTAAAGCTGACAAAACCGGCTATTTTTGTCTAAGCTGGCCAAACCATTTGTTGTTGTTTGGCTAAAGCATGAGACCAAACCGGCTTTTGTTTGGCTAAGCAGACCATACCGGCTGTTGTTTGGCTACTATGAACCAAACCGGTGTTGTTTGGCTTTCGCAAGACCAAACCGGTTTGTTGTTTGGCTAAGTAGACCAAACCCGGCTGTTGTTTGGCTTCGCCAGATAAACCGGCTGTTGTTTAGCTAAGCGGAGACAAAGCAGGCAGTTGTTTGGCTAAACGAGACCAAACCGTCCGTTGTTTAGCTAAGCGAGATCAAATCGGCTGTTGTTTGGCTAAACAAAGCGGACCAAACTGGCTGATTTTTGGCTTAGGAGACCAAACCGGCTATTGTTTTGCTAAGCGGACCAAACGGCTTTTGTTTGGCTAAAGACCATACCGGCTGTTGTTTGGCTAAGCCATTGACCGTACCGGCATTGTTTAGCTAAGCAGACCAAACCGACTGTTGTTTGGCTAAGCGGACCAAACCGTCATTGTTTTGGGTATGAGACCAAGCGGGTTGTTGTTTGGCTAAGTGGACCAAACCATTTGTTGTTTATTAAGCGGACAAAGCCCTGGCTGTTGCTTAACCGCTTTGAGACCAAACCGGCTGTTGTTAAGTGAAGCGAACAAACTGGCTGTTGTTTGGCAAAGCATACCAAACCGGCTGTTGTTTAGCTAAGCGAGGCGAAACCTACCGATTTTTTGGCTAAAAGACCAAACCGGCTGGTGTTTGGCAAAACAAGACCAAACCGGCTGGTGTTTGGCTAGCAAATACCAAATGGGTAGTTGTTTGGCTAAATGAGATAAGCCGGCAATTCTTTGGCTAATGAGACCAGACCGGCTGTTGTTTGGCTAAACAGTCAAACTTGCTATTGTTTAGCTAAAGAAGACAAACCCGGTTGTAGTTTGGCTAAAAGATAAACCATTTGTTGTTTGGCTAAACAAGACAAAAAATTTGTTGTTGAATTAAAAGTAACACCAAACCAAGCTGTTGTTTGGCTAAATGAGATAATACGGTTGTTGTTTGGCTAAGCGAGACCAAACCATTTGTTGTTTTGCTAAGCTGACCAAACCGGCTGTAGTTTGGCTAAGCAGCCCAAACCGGCTGTTGTTTGGCAAAAGCGGACCAAGCAGTTTGTTGTTTGGCTAAAGCAGATCAAACCGTCCGTTGTTTGGCTCCCAGATCAAATCGGTGTTGTTTGGCTAAAGCCATGACCAAAGCGGCTGATTTTGGCTAAGGAGACCAAAAGCGGCATGTTGTTTTTGCTAAGCAGACCAAACCGGCTTTTGTTTGGCTTAGCGGACCATCTACCGGCTGTTGTTTGGCTTAGCGGGACCATACCGGCTGTTGTTTGGCTTAAACCAAACCGGTATTGTTTAGCTTTCGGAGATAAACCGTCTGTTTGTTTGGCTATGGCGGAATAAGCGGGCTGTTGTTTGGCTAAGTGGACAAACCGGCTGTTGTTTATTCATGGATAAGCTGGTTGTTTGTTTGGCTTAGCAGACCAAACCAAGCTGTTGTGAGAAGCGAACAAACTATGCGATTATTTGGCAAAGCATACCAAAACATTTGTTGTTTAGCTAAGGGAAGAAACTTACCTGCATTTTTTTGGCAAAGAAGACCAAACCGGCTGGTGTTTGGCAAAAGCAAGACCAAACCGGCGGTTGTATGGCTAGCAAAGATCAAACTAGTAGTTGTTTGGCTAAAAGCGAGACCAAACCGGCAATTGTTTGGCTAAGCGGGACCAGACCGCGGTTGTTTGGCTTCATGGTCAAACTTGCGGTTGTTTGGCTAGAAGACCAAACCGGTATGTAGTTTGGCTAAAGAAGAAACCGGCTGTTGTTTGGCTAAACAAGACAAAACATTTGTTGTTCGGGTAAAAGTAAGACCAAACCAAGCTGTTGTTTGGCTAAGCGAGACCATACCGGTTGTTGTTTGGCTAAAGCGAGACCAAACCGGTGTGGTTTGGCTAAAGCGGTTAAACTGGGTTTGTGGTTTGGCTATGCCGACCAAACGCCCTGGTGTTTGGATAAGCGGAATAAACCGGCTGTTGTTTGGCTAAACAGACCAAAAGCGGCTGTTGTTAGGCTAAGCGGACAAACCGGCTGTTGTTTGTCTAAGCAGACCAAACCGGATGTTGTTTGGCTAAGCAAACCAAACCGGCGTGGTTTGGCTAATGACAAACGGTTGTTGTTTGGTTAAGGAGGCCAAACAGGCGATGTTTGCTTCGCAGACCAAACCAGCTGTTGTTTGGCTAATCAGACCAAACCGGTTGTTGTTTTGCAAAAAGACCAAACCGGCTGTTATTTGGCTCATAAACCAAGCCGGTTGTTGTTTGGTAAAAGCGGAATAAACCGGCTGTTAATGCGGCTTCGCGAGACCAAACCGGCTATGGTTTGGCTTCATGAACAAATTAGGCTGTGGTTTGGCTAAGCCGACTAAACCGGCTGTTGTTTGGATAAGCGAGACCAAAGCTGGCTGTTGTTTGGCTAAACAGACCAAAATGGCTGTTGTTAGGCTAAAAAGCGGACCAAACCGGCTGTTGTTTGGCTAAGCAGACCAAACCGGATGTTGTTTGGCTTCGCCGGACCAAACCGGCCGTGGTTTGGCTAAGCGGACAAACGGGCGTTGTTTGGCTAAGGTGGCCAAAACAGGCTGATTTTTGACTAAGCAGACCAAACCGGTTGTTGTTTGGCTAATCGGACCAAACCGGTTGTTGTTTTGCTAAAGAAGACCAAACCGGTGATTGTTTTTTGAAAGCGAACCAAACCGGCAGTTTTTGGATATGCCAACCAAATTGGCTGTTGTTTGGCTAAGCTAACCAAACCGTTTGTTGTTTAGCTAAACAAACCAAACCGGTGTCGTTTTGTAAAAACACACCAAACCCAGAGTGTTGTTTATTCACATAAAATCAAACCGGCTGTTGTTTGGCTACATAAAACCATATCGGCTGTTGTTTGGCCAAAGCGGACCAAACCGGTTTTGTTGGCTAAGCGGACCAAACCGGTACATTGTTTGGGCTTAATAAACAGGCGGTTGTTTGGCTAAGAAGACCAAACCGTACGTTGTTTGGCTAATGAGAACCAAACCGGCTGTTGTTTGGCTAAGCTGACAAAACCGGCTATTTTGTCTAAGCTAGCCAAACCGGTTGTTGTTTATTCTAAGCGGAATAAACCGGCTTTTGTTTGGCTAAAGCGGACCATACATTTGTTGTTTAGCTTCATGAACCAAACCGGCTGTTGTTTATTAAGCAGACCAAACCCGGCTGTTGTTTGGCTAAGTAGACCAAACCGGCTGTTGTTTGCTTAATGAGACCAAACCATTTTGTTGTTTGCTTCATGAGACAAAAACAGGCGGATGTTGTTTGGCTTCGCGGTCGCCGTCCGTTGTTTAGCTTCGCCGAGATCAAATCGATTTGTTGTTTGGCTAAACAGACCAAACCGGCTGATTTTGGCTTAGGAGATAAACCGGCTATTGTTTTGCTAAGCAGACCAAACCGGCTTTTGTTTGCTAAGCGGGACCATACCGTTTGTTGTTTGGCTTCATGAACCGTACCATTTGTTGTTTAGCTAAAAAGACCAAACCATTTGTTGTTTGGCTTCATGAACCAAACCGTCTGTTGTTTGGGTAAAGCAGAGACCAAGCGGGTTGTTGTTTAGCTAAGTGGACCAAACCGGCTGTTGTTTGGCTAAGCGGAATAAACCGGCTGTTGCTTAATATGGACCAAAAACCATTTGTTGTTAAGCGAAGCGGAAACAAACCAGGCTGTTGTTTGGCAAAGCATACCAAACGGCTGTTGTTTAGCTAAGCGGAACGAAAACCTACCTGTTGTTTTGGCTAAGAAGACCAAACCGGCTGGTGTTTGGCAAAACAAGACCAAACCGGCTGGTGTTTGGCTAGCAAATACCAAAGCGGTAGTTGTTTGGCGAAAAAGCGAGACCAAACCGGCAATTCTTTATTCATGAGACCAGACCGGCTGTTGTTTGGCTAAGCAGTCAAACTTGCTATTGTTTGGCTAAAAGAAGACCAAACCGGTTGTAGTTTGGCTAAGAAGACCAAACCAAATTTGTTGTTTGGCTAAACAAGACAAAAACAGCTGTTGTTAGGGTAAAGTAACACCAAACCAATTTGTTGTTTGGCTAAAGCGAGACCTTACCGGTTGTTGTTTGGCTAAAAGCGAGACCAAACCGGCTGTTGTTTTGCTAAGCGGACCAAACCGGTATAGTTTGGCTAAGCAGCCCAAAACCGGCTGTTGTTTGCAAAAGCAGACCAAGCAATTGTTGTTTGGCTAAGCAGATCAAGCCAGATCCGTTGTTTGGCTCACTGATCAAATCAAATCGGTGTTGTTTGGCTAAAGCCCGACCAAAGCTGGCTGATTTTTGGCTAAGGAGAATAAGCTGGCTGTTGTTTTGCTAAGCGGACCAAAACCGGCTTTTGTTTGGCTTCATGAGACCATACCGGCTGTTGTTTGGCTAAGAGACCATACCCGGCTGTTGTTTGGCTAAGCGGACCAAACCGGCTGTTGTTTGCTCGCGGACCAAACCGTCGTTGTTTATTCTAAGCGGAACCAAAGCGGGCTGTTGTTTAGCTAAGTGGACCAAAGCTGGCTGTTGTTTGCTTCGCGGACCAAAGCCCGGCTGTTGCTTAGCTTGCAGACCAAACCAATTTGTTGTTCATGAGAAGCGAAACAAAGTATGCGATTATTTGGCAAAACATACAAACCGGCTGTTGTTTAGCTAAGCGAGAAGAAACTTACCTGGTTTTTTTGGCAAAAAGACCAAACCGGCTGGTGTTTGGCAAAACAAGACAAACCGGCAGTTGTATGGCTAGCAAAGATCAAACTAGTAGTTGTTTGGCTAAGCGAGATAAACCGACAATTGTTTGGCTAAGCAGACCAGACCGGCCGGTTGTTTGGCTAAGCAGTCAAACTTGCAGTTGTTTGGCTAAAAGAACAAACCGGTGTAGTTTGGCTAAAAGACCAAACCGGCTGTTGTTTGGCTAAACAAGACAAAAACATTTATTTATTTGGTAAAAGTAAGACCAAACCAAGCTGTTGTTTGGCTTCATGCGAGACCATACGGTTGTTGTTTGGCTAAGCGAGACAAAACGGTGTTGTGGTTTGGCTTCATGCGAATAAGCTGGCTGTGGTTTGGCTATGCCGACCAAACCCTGGTGTTTGGATAAGCGGAACCAAACCGGCTGTTTGTTTGGCTAAGCAGACCAAAAGCGGCTGTTGTTAGGCTAGCGGACCAAACCGGTGTTGTTGTTTGTCTAAAAGAGACCAAACGGGATGTTGTTTGGCTAAGCAAACCAAACCGGCCGTGGTTTGGCTAAGCCGGACCAAACCGGTTGTTGTTTGGTTAAGGAGGCCAAACAGGCGATGTTTAGCTTCGCGAGACCAAACCAGCTGTTGTTTGGCTAATCAGACCAAACCGGTTGTTGTTTTGCAAAGAACCAAACCGGCTGTTATTTGGCTACATAAACCAAACCCGGCATTGTTTGGCCAAGCAGAATAAACCGGCTGTTTATGGCTAAGCAGACCAAACCGGCTATGGTTTGGCTTCATGAACCAAATTAGCTGTGGTTTGGCTAAGCCCGGACTAAACCGGCTGTTGTTTGGATAAGCGGACCAAACTGGCTGTTGTTTGGCTAAACAGACCAAAATGGCTGTTGTTAGGCTAAGCGGACCAAACCGGCTGTTGTTTGGCTAAGCGGGAGACCAAACCGGGATGTTGTTTGGCTAAGCATACCAAACCGGCCGTGGTTTGGCTAAGCGGGAACAAACCCGGGCGTTGTTTGGCTAAGGTGGCAAAAACGGCTGATGTTGACTAAGCGGACCAAACCATTTGTTGTTTGGCTAATCGGACCAAACGGTTGTTGTTTTGCTAAGAAGACCAAACTGGCTGTTGTTTTGCTAAAAGACCAAACCGGCTGTTGTTTGGATATGCCAACCAAAGTGGCTGTTGTTACTTCGCCTGACCAAACCCGGTTGTTGTTTAGCTAACCAAGACCAAACCGGTTGTTTTTTTACCAAAGCAGACCAAACCAGTGTTGTTTATTAAACCAAACCGGTTGTTGTTTGGCTCATAAAACCAAACTGGCTGTTGTTAGGCCAGCAGACCAAACGGCTGTTGTCACGGCTGGAATAACCCGAAATTTTGTTGTTTGGCTAGCGGACCAAGCAGGCGGTTGTTTGGCTA
Source organism: Aristolochia fimbriata (assembly GCA_019845555.1). NCBI lineage: Eukaryota > Viridiplantae > Streptophyta > Magnoliopsida > Piperales > Aristolochiaceae > Aristolochia > Aristolochia fimbriata. The sequence goes on from JAINDJ010000180.1 coordinate 35,165, forward strand.
ATGGACCAAGCCGTCTGTTGTTTGCTTCATGGAGACCAAACCCGTGTTTGGCCAAAAATTAAACCATCGGATGCTTTTGGCTGGCGGACCAAACCCAAACCTGCTTTTTTTGCTAAAGCGAGACCAAAAGCGGTGCTTTTTTAAGCTAGACCAAAACTGGGTTGTTGTTTGGCTAAGCGGACCAAACCGGCTTTTGTTTGGCAAAAGCAGACCATATCGGCTGTTGTTTGGCTAAGCGGAATAAACCGGCTGTTGTTTGGCTAAGCGGATAAACCATTTGTTGTTTGGCTAAATGGACCAAACTCTTGTTGTTTGGCTTCGCGGACCAAATTGTTGTTTGGCTTTAGACCAAACCGGCTGATGTTTGGCAGCAGACCAAACCGGCTTTTGTTTGGCTAAGCAGACCATACCGGCTGTTGTTTGGCTCACCTTGAACCAAACCATTTGTTGTTTGGCTAAGCACACCAAAGCCCGGCTGTTGTTTGGCTAAGTAGACCAAACGGTACTTTTGTTTGGCTTAAGCTTGGAATAAACCGGCTGTTGTTTGGCTAAGTAGACCAAACCGGCTGTTGTTTGGCCAGACCAAAACGGTGTTGTTGTTTGGTTAGCGGACCAAAGCAGGCGGTTGTTTGGCTTAATGACCAAACCGTCCGTTGTTTGGCTTCGCGAGATCAAATCGGTTGTTGTTTGGCAAAGGCGACCAAAACCGGCTGTTGTTTAGCTAAAGCACACCAAACGGTGTTGTTTTGCAAAGAAGACCAAGCCCTGTTATTAGGCTCATAAACCAAACCGGCTGTTGTTTGGCCAAAGCGGAGATCAAACCGGCATTTATGCGCCTAAGCAGACCAAACCGTTAAATGGTTTGGCTCACCTTGACAAGCGAGCGTGGTTTGGCTAAGCCGACCAATCCGGCTGTTGTTTGGCTCAGAGACCAAACCATTTGTTGTTTGGTTAAGGAGGCCAAAGCGAGGTGATGTTTGGCTAAAACAAACCAGCTGTTGTTTGGCTAATTAGATGGCCGGTTGTTGTTTTGCTAAAGGCACCTAAGAACACCAAACCCAAATAAACTGTTGTTTTGGATATACCAACCAAATTGGCGTTGTTTGGCTAAACTGACCAAACGGCTGTTGTTTGGATATGCCAACCAAATTGGTACATTGTTTGGCTAAGCTGGCCAAATCGACTGTTTGTTGCTTCATGAGACCAAACCAATTTGTTGTTTTGTAAAGCACACCAAACCGGTGTTGTTTGGCTACATAAAATCAAACCGGCTGTTGTTTGGCTCATAAGCGATACGGCTGTTGTTTGGCCAAAGCGGGGCTAACCCGTTTGTTAATGCGGCTTCGCCCGGACCAAACCGGACTGTTGTTTGGCTAAGCGTGGCTAAACAGGCGGTTGTTTATTCATGAGACCAAACCGTTGTTTATTTAGCTAATAAACCAAGCCGGCTGTTGTTTTGGCTAAAGCGACAAAAGCGGCTATTTTGTCTAAATTTGGCCAAACCGGCGTTGTTGCTTCATGAACCAAACCAGCTTTTGTTTGGCTAAGCGGAGACCATAAATTTGTTGTTTGTAGGACCTTGAGACCAAACATTTGTTGTTTAGCTAAAGCAGACCAAGCCGTCCCGTTGTTTTATTAGCCAGATCAAATCGGCTGTTGTTTGTTTGGCTAAGGGGACCAAAGCATTTTTTTTTGGGGAACCAAAGCATTTGTTGTTTTGGCTAAGCGGAACAAGCGAAACATTGTTTATTTCATGATTAAACCGGTGTTGTTTGGCTTCGCGAGATAAACCGGTTGTTGTTTTTAGCGGACAAACCGGCTTTGTTTGGCTAAGCAGACCATCTGAATTTGTTGTTTGTTTGAGACAAACCCGGCTATATTGTTTGTTTGGCTAAGCACACCAAACCGGCATTGTTTGGCTAAGTAGACCAAACCGGCTGTTGTTTACTAAGCACACCAAACCGGCCTGTTGTTTGGCTAAGTAGACCAAACCGACTGTTGTTTGCTTAGCTTCCGGAATAAACCGGCTATTGTTTGGCTCATGAGAGGCTCAGGCGGTTGTTTGGCTTTCGGGTCGCCGTCCGTTGTTTGGCTAGCAGATCAAATCGCTGTTGTTTGGCAAAAGCAGACCAAATCGGCTGATTTTTGGCTAAGGAGACCAAACCGGCTGTTGTTGTTTGCAAAGCGGACCAAAGCCGGCTTTTGTTTGGCTAATGAGACCATCAACGGTGTTTTTGGCTTCATGAGAACCATAAATTTTTGTTTGGCTAAAAGCAGACCAAACCCATTGTTTGTTTCGCCATGGAATAAGCCATTTGTTGTTTGCTAAGAGACCAAAGCGGGCTGTTGTTTGGCTAAGTGGATAAACATTGTTTGTTGTTTATTCGCGGACCAAAGCAGTTGATTGATTGGCTTATGGACTAAACCATTTGTTGTTAAGTGGCCGAAACAAAGCTGGCTGTTGTTTGGCAAAAGCATACCAAAGCGGCTGTTGTTTAGCTAGCGAGGCGAAACCTGATTTTTTTTTGGTTAAAGAAGACCAAAAGCGTCTTTGGTGTTTGCAAAAGCAAGACCAACCAAACCGGTTGTTTGGCAAGCAAAGACCAAAATGGTAGTTGTTTGGCTAAAAGCGAGACCAAATCGGCAATTGTTTGGCTAAGGAGACCAGCCGGCTGTTGTTTGGCTAAAAATGATCCAAACTTCTTTGTTCTTTGGCTAAAGAAGACCAAACCGGTATGGTTTGGCTAAGAAGACCAAACCGACTTTTGTTTGGCTAAACAAGACAAAAGCGGTATTTGTTGTTTAAAGTAAAGACCAAATAGCTGTTGTTTGGCTAAATGCGAGACCATACCGGTTGTTGTTTGGATAAGCGAGACCAAAACGGTTGTGGTTTAGAAGCGAATAAGCTACATGTAGTTTAGCTAAAAGCCGACAAACCGCTTTATTGATTATATAAACAGACCAAACCATTTGTTGTTTGGCTAAAACAGAAAGCGGCTACATTGTTAGAGTAAAAGCGGACCAAACCGGCTGTTTGTTTGTCTAAAGCTGACCAAAGCCGGATGTGGTTTGGCTTCGCGGAACAAACATTTGTGGTTTGGCTAAGCAAATAAACGGTTATTGTTTTGGCTCGCCGGACCAAACGGCGGTTGTTTAGCTTCATGAAACTCGCCGTCCGTTGTTTGGCTAGCGAGATCAATCCCGGTATTGTGTTGTTTGGCTAAACAAAGCTGGCGGCAGATTTTTGGCTAAGGAGACAAAACGGCTATTGTTTTGCTAAAGCGGACCAAACCCGGCTTTTGTTTGGCTAATGAGAACCATACCGGCATTGTTTGGTTTCATGAGACCAAACCGGCGTGGTTTGAAAATCTAGACAGAAAGCGGGCGTTGTTTGGTTAAGGTGGCCAATGTTGGCTGATTTTTGGCTTCAAACCAAACCGGCTGTTGTTTGGCTAATCGGACCAAACCGAGTTGTTGTTTTGCTAAGAAGACCAAGCAGTTGTTGTTTTGCTAAGAAGACCAAACCGGTGTTGTTTGGATATACCAACCAGCAGGCTGTTGTTCGGCTAAAAGCTGACCAAACCATTGTTTGTTGCTTCATGATAAAAACCAGCTGTTGTTTTGCAAACGCGGACCAAACCAAGCTGTTGTTTTTTTCATAAATAAACCGGTACTGTTGTTTGGCCTCATAAAATAAACCCAGCATTGTTTAATAATTAAAACCAATTTGTTGTCGTTTCGCGAACCAAATTTGTTTGTTATTGTTTGGCTAAGAATAACCAGCAGGCGGTTGTTTGGCTTCGGAATAAACCGTCTGTTGTTTGGCTTCGCAGACAAAACGGTAGTGGTTTGGATTAATGAATCAAAATCGGCGGTTTGGCCTTCATGGAATAAGCAACTTGTTGTTTGGCCAAAGCCAAAAGCCCGGCTTTTTTGTTTATAAAAGCGGACCATATCGGTGTTGTTTAGCTAAAAGCAGGACCAAACTTCCATTATTTATTCAGGATAAACCGGCTTTTGTTTAATCGAGACCAATCGGCTTTTGTTTGGTCATGAACCATAACTGTTGTTTGGCGGCGCGAGACCAACCGGTTGTTGTTTGGCTAAGCACACCGCCGGTTGTTGTTTGGCTAAGTAGACCAAACATTTGTTGTTTGCTTCGCCGGAATAAACCGGCCATTGTTGTTTGGCTAAGTGAATAAACCATTTGTTGTTTGGCGGATAAAATAGTTGTTGTTTGGCTAATACCAAAGACCAAGCAGGCGTTTGTTTGGTTAAGCGAACCAAACCGTCCGTTGTTTAGCTCGCTAAAGTGAGATCAAGCCGGCTGTTGTTTGGCAAAAGCAGACCAAAAGCGGCTGATTTTTGGCTAAGGAAAATTTGTTGTTTGGCAATTGACCAAAGCAGGCTTTGTTTGGGAGCGGAACCCTCCGACTGTTGTTTGGCTAGCCCGGAATAAGCAGGCGGTTGTTCCTTCGAGGGACCTCCAAATTGTTGTTTGGCTAATCGGACATAAACGGTTGTTGTTTTGCTAAGAAGATAAGCGGCTGTTGTTTGCTAAGAAGCCAAACCGGTGTTGTTTGGATATATGCCAAAAAGTGGGCTGTTGTTCACTAAAGCCGATAAACCATTTGTTGTTTAGCTAAAGAAGACCAAAACCAGTACGTTATTTTTTGCAAAGCAGACCAAACCACAGTTGTTTGGCTTATGAAAATAAGCGGTTGTTGTTTTATTTCACATAAACCAAAGCCCATTTGTTGTTAGACCAAAAAGCCGTTGTTAGACCAAAACCAGCCATTTGTTGTTTATTCATGAGGATAAACCGGTATTGTTTGGCTAAACGGATAAGCGGCAGTTGTTTGGCTAAAGGGCGATAACCGTCGTTGTTTATTCGCCGGATAAACCGGCGATTGGCTTATTAAGCAGGACAAATGTTTGCTTTTGGCTAAAGCGGACCAAACCGGCGCTTTTGTAGCGGATTAAAACATTTTACTTTTGGCTAAAGCCGGAATAAGCCAATTTTGTTGTTTGCATTCGCCCGGATAAACCGGCTTTTGTTTGCAAAGCGGACCATATCGGTGTTGTTTGGCTAAAAGCGGACAAACCGGTTGTTGTTTGGCTAAAAGCGGATAAAACCGGTATTTGTTGTTTCGCCCGGACCAAGCAATTTGTTGTTTGGCTTCCGGACCAAAACCGGCTGTTGTTTGGCTAAACGGACAAACCGGCTGATGTTTGGCTTATGAATAAACAACTTTGTTTGGCTAAGCGGAACCATCTATTTGTTGTTTGGCTGAATAAAGCCGTGTTGTTTTGGCTAACACATAGCGGTACATTGTTTGGCTAAGTAGAAATAAACCCCATTGTTTGGCTAAGCGGGTCGCCATTGTTTGGCTAAGTAGATAAACCATTTTATTGTTTGGCTAAGCAGATAAACCAATTTTGTTGTTTGGCTTCATGAGACCAAGCAGGCGATTGTTTGGCTTCATGAGATAAACGTGTTGTTTGGCTAAGCGAGATCAAATCGGTACGTTGTTTGGCAAAGCTGACCAAACAGTATTGTTTAGCTATACACACAAACCGAAATTTGTTTTGCAAAGAAGACCAAACCGGCTGTTATTAGGCTTCTCATAAATTAAGTACATTGTTTGGCCAGCGGAATAAACCGGAATTCAATGCGGCTAAGCGGAATAAGCCGTACGTGGTTTGGCTCACATGACTTAAGCAGCGTGTTTGGTTTGCCAATCCGTTGTTGTTTGGCTAAACCAAACCAGCTGTTGTTTGGTTAAGAGCCCAGGGCTGATGTTTAGCTAAGCGAATAAACCGGTTGTTGTTTTGGCTAATCAGGACAAACCGGTTGTTGTTTTGCTAGAAGACCAAACCGGCGGTTATTTTTCTTCGCCCGACCAAACCGGCTGTTGTTTGGATATGCCAACAAATTGGCAGTTGTTTGGCAAAGCTGACCAAACGGTATTGTTTGGATATGCCAACAAATTAGGCATTGTTTGGCTAAAGGCGACCAAACCGGCTGTTGTTGTTGTTTCATGACCAAACCCGGCTATTTGTTTTGTAAAGCACAAGCCCAGAGTGTTGTTTTGGCTACGCCAAATCAAGTGTTGTTTATTCATAAAACCATACTAAATTTGTTTGGCCAAAGCGGAATAAACCGGTGATGCGGCTAACAAACCAAGCGGTGTTGTTTGGCTAAAGCCGGACCAAAAATTAGCGAATAAACCGGCTGTTGTTTGGTGGCGGACAAACCATTTTGTTTGGCTGCGAATAAAACCAGCTATTTTTGCCAAACGGTAAACATTGTTTGGCTTCGCCGGACCAAACCAGCTTTTGTTTGGCTAAAGCCGGACCATACCGATGCATTGTTTGGCTCGCCGGACCAAACCCGGCTGTTGTTTATTCGCGGGGAATAAGCAGATCCGTTGTTTGGCTTCGCCCGGATCAAATCGGTGTTGTTTATTCATGAATAAGCGGCTGTTTTGGCAGGAGACCAAACGGCTATTGTTTTGCCAAAGCACACCAGCCGGCTTTTGTTTGGCTTCGCGGACCATCTGCGGCTGTTGTTTGGCTAAGCGGTCAAGCCGACGTGGTTTGGCTAGCGGTCGCTGGGCGTTGTTTGGTTAAAGGTGGCCAACGGGCTGATGTTGGCGCTAGCGGATAAACCGAAATTTGTTGTTTGGCTAATCGGAGACCAAACGGTTGTTGTTTTGCTAAGAAGACCAAAGCGGCTATTGTTTTGCTAAGAAGACCAAACCGGCTGTTGTTTGGATATGCCA
>JAINDJ010000181.1:0-40892 GCA_019845555.1 Aristolochia fimbriata
CGTTCATTGCTAACTCACTTTAGCGACGAGCGACCGTTCATTGTTAACTCACTTTAGCGACGAGCGACCGTTCATTGCTAACTCACTTTAGCGACGAGCGACCGTTCATTGCTAACTCACTTTAGCGACGAGCGACCGTTCATTGCTAACTCACTTTAGCGACGAGCGACCGTTCATTGCTAACTCACTTTAGCGACGAACGACCGTTCATTGCTAACTCACTTTAGCGACGAGCGACCGTTCATTGCTAACTCACGAGCGACCGTTCATTGACCGTTCATTAACTCACTTTAGCGACGAGCGACCGTTCATTGCTAACTCACTTTAGCGACGAGCGACCGTTCATTGCTAACTCACTTTAGCGACGAACGACCGTTCATTGCTAACTCACTTTAGCGACGAGCGACCGTTCATTGCTAACTCACTTTAGCGACGAGCGACCGTTCATTGCTAACTCACTTTAGCGACGAGCGACCGTTCATTGCTAACTCACTTTAGCGACGAGCGACCGTTCATTGCTAACTCACTTTAGCGACGAGCGACCGTTCATTGCTAACTCACTTTAGCGACGAGCGACCGTTCATTGCTAACTCACTTTAGCGACGAGCGACCGTTCATTGCTAACTCACTTTAGCGACGAGCGACCGTTCATTGCTAACTCACTTTAGCGACGACGAGCGACCGTTCATTGCTAACTCACTTTAGCGACGAGCGACCGTTCATTGCTAACTCACTTTAAGCGACGAGCGACCGTTCATTGCTAACTCACTTTCGATTGCGACCGTTCATTGCTAACTCACTTTAGCGACGAGCGACCGTTCATTGCTAACTCACTTTAGCGACGAGCGACCGTTCATTGCTAACTCACTTTAGCGACGAGCGACCGTTCATTGCTAACTCACTTTAGCGACGAGCGACCGTTCATTGCTAACTCACTTTAGCGACGAGCGAGCGACCGTTCATTGCTAACTCACTTTAGCGACGAGCGACCGTTCATTGCTAACTCACTTTAGCGACGAGCGACCGTTCATTGCTAACTCACTTTAGCGACGAGCGACCGTTCATTGCTAACTCACTTTAGCGACGAGCGACCGTTCATTGCTAACTCACTTTAGCGAGCGACGAACGACCGTTCATTGCTAACTCACTTTAGCGACGAGCGACCGTTCATTGCTAACTCACTTTAGCGACGAGCGACCGTTCATTGCTAACTCACTTTTAGCGCGACGAGCGACCGTTCATTGCTAACTCACTTTAGCGACGAGCGACCGTTCATTGCTAACTCACTTTAGCGACGAGCGACCGTTCATTGCTAACTCACTTTAGCGACGAGCGACCGTTCATTGCTAACTCACTTTAGCGACGAGCGACCGACCGTTCATTGCTAACTCACTTTAGCGACGAGCGACCGTTCATTAACTCACTTTAGCGACGAGCGACCGTTCATTGCTAACTCACTTTAGCGACGAGCGACCGTTCATTGCTAACTCACTTTAGCGACGAGCGACCGTTCATTGCTAACTCACTTTAGCGACGAGCGACCGTTCATTGCTAACTCACTTTAGCGACGAGCGACCGTTCATTTGCTAACTCACTTTAGCGACGAGCGACCGTTCATTGCTAACTCACTTTAGCGACGAGCGACCGTTCATTTGCTAACTCACTTTCATTGCGACGAGCGACCGTTCATTTGCTAACTCACTTTAGCGACGAGCGACCGTTCATTGCTAACTCACTTTAGCGACGAGCGACCGTTCATTCATTAACTCACTTTAGCGACGAGCGACCGTTCATTGCTAACTCACTTTAGCGACGAGCGACCGTTCATTGCTAACTCACTTTAGCGACGAGCGACCGTTCATTGCTAACTCACTTTAGCGACGAGCGACCGTTCATTGCTAACTCACTTTAGCGACGAGCGACCGTTCATTGCTAACTCTTTAGCGACGAGCGACCGTTCGACCGTTCACTTTTGCGAACGTTCATTTAACTCAGCGACGAGCGACCGTTCATTGCTAACTCACTTTAGCGACGAGCGACGTTCGTTCATTGCTAACTCACTTTAGCGACGAGCGACCGTTCATTGCTAACTCACTTTAGCGACGAGCGACCGTTCATTGCTAACTCACTTTAGCGACGAGCGACCGTTCATTGCTAACTCACTTTAGCGACGAGCGACCGTTCATTGCTAACTCACTTTAGCGACGAGCGACCGTTCATTGCTAACTCACTTTAGCGACGAGCGACCGTTCATTGCTAACTCACTTTAGCGACGAGCGACCGTTCATTGCTAACTCACTTTAGCGACGAGCGACCGTTCATTGCTAACTCACTTTAGCGACGAGCGACCGTTCATTGCTAACTCACTTTAGCGACGAGCGACCGTTCATTGCTAACTCACTTTAGCGACGAGCGACCGTTCATTGCTAACTCACTTTAGCGACGAGCGACCGTTCATTGCTAAACTCACTTTAGCGACGAGCGACCGTTCATTGCTAACTCACTTTAGCGACGAGCGACCGTTCATTTGCTAACTCACTTTAGCGACGAGCGACCGTTCATTGCTAACTCACTTTAGCGACGAGCGACCGTTCATTGCTAACTCACTTTAGCGACGAGCGACCGTTCATTGCTAACTCACTTTAGCGACGAGCGACCGTTCATTGCTAACTCACTTTAGCGACGAGCGACCGTTCATTGCTAACTCACTTTAGCGACGAGCGACCGTTCATTGCTAACTCACTTTAGCGACGAGCGACCGTTCATTGCTAACTCACTTAACTCACTTTAGCGACGAGCGACCGTTCATTGCTAACTCACTTTAGCGACGAGCGACCGTTCATTGCTAACTCTCTTTAGCGACGAGCGACCGTTCATTGCTAACTCACTTTAGCGACGAGCGACCGTTCATTGCTAACTCACTTCATTGCGAGCGACCGTTCATTGCTAACTCACTTTAGCGACGAGCGACCGTTCATTGCTAACTCACTTTAGCGACGAGCGACCGTTCATTGCTAACTCACTTTAGCGACGAGCGACCGTTCGTTTGCTAACTCACTTTAGCGACGAGCGACCGTTCATTGCTAACTCACTTTAGCGACGAGCGACCGTTCATTGCTAACTCACTTTAGCGACGAGCGACCGTTCATTGCTAACTCACTTTAGCGACGAGCGACCGTTCATTGCTAACTCACTTTAGCGACGAGCGACCGTTCATTGCTAACTCACTTTAGCGACGAGCGACCGTTCATTTGCTAACTCACTTTAGCGACGAGCGCGACGTTCATTGCTAACTCACTTTAGCGACGAGCGACCGTTTCATTTGCTAACTCACTTTAGCGACGAGCGACCGTTCATTGCTAACTCACTTTAGCGACGAGCGACCGTTCATTGCTAACTCACTTTAGCGACGAGCGACCGTTCATTGCTAACTCACTTTAGCGACGAGCGACCGTTCATTGCTAACTCACTTTAGCGACGAGCGACCGTTCATTGCTAACTCACTTTAGCGACGAGCGACCGTTCATTGCTAACTCACTTTAGCGCGACGAGCGACCGTTCATTGCTAACTCACTTTAGCGACGAGCGACCGTTCATTTTGCTAACTCACTTTAGCGACGAGCGACCGTTCATTGCTAACTCACTTTAGCGACGAGCGACCGTTCATTGCTAACTCACTTTAGCGACGAGCGACCGTTCATTGCTAACTCACTTTAGCGACGAGCGACCGTTCATTGCTAACTCACTTTAGCGACGAGCGACCGTTCATTGCTAACTCACTTTAGCGACGAGCGACCGTTCATTGCTAACTCACTTTAGCGACGAGCGACCGTTCATTGCTAACTCACTTAGCGACGAGCGACCGTTCATTGCTAACTCACTTTAGCGACGAGCGACCGTTCATTGCTAACTCACTTTAGCGACGACGACCGTTCATTGCTAACTCACTTTAGCGACGAGCGACCGTTCATTGCTAACTCACTTTAGCGACGAGCGACCGTTCATTGCTAACTCACTTTAGCGACGAGCGACCGTTCATTGCTAACTCACTTTAGCGACGAGCGACCGTTCATTGCTAACTCACTTTAGCGACGAGCGACCGTTCATTGCTAACTCTCTTTTTAGCGAGCGACCGTTCGACCGTTCATTGCTAACGTTCATTTTTAGCGACGAGCGACCGTTCATTGCTAACTCACTTTAGCGACGAGCGACCGTTCATTGCTAACTCACTTTAGCGACGAGCGACCGTTCATTGCTAACTCACTTTAGCGACGAGCGACCGTTCATTGCTAACTCACTTTAGCGACGAGCGACCGTTCATTGCTAACTCACTTTAGCGACGAGCGACCGTTCATTGCTAACTCACTTTAGCGACGAGCGACCGTTCATTGCTAACTAACTCTTTAGCGACGAGCGACCGTTCATTTCATTCACTTTAACGACGAGCGACCGTTCATTGCTAACGAGCGACCGTTCATTGCTAACTCACTTTTAGCGACGAGCGACCGTTCATTGCTAACTCACTTTAGCGACGAGCGACCGTTCATTTGCTAACTCACTTTAGCGACGAGCGACGTTCGTTCATTGCTAACGACCGTTCACTTTAGCGACGAGCGACCGTTCATTGCTAACTCACTTTAGCGACGAGCGACCGTTCATTGCTAACTCACTTTAGCGACGAGCGACCGTTCATTGCTAACTCACTTTAGCGACGAGCGACCGTTCATTGCTAACTAACTCACTTTAGCGACGAGCGACCGTTCATTGCTAACTCACTTTAGCGACGAGCGACCGTTCATTGCTAACTCACTTTAGCGACGAGCGACCGTTCATTGCTAACTCACTTTAGCGACGAGCGACCGTTCATTGCTAACTTTCTTTAGCGACGAGCGACCGTTCATTGCTAACTCACTTTTTTAGCGACGAGCGACCGTTCATTGCTAACTCACTTTAGCGACGAGCGACCGTTCATTGCTAACTCACTTTAGCGACGAGCGACCGTTCATTGCTAACTCACTTTAGCGACGAGCGACCGTTCATTGCTAACTCACTTTAGCGACGAGCGACCGTTCATTTGCTAACTCTCTTTTTAGCGACGAGCGACCGTTCATTGCTAACTCACTTTAGCGACGAGCGACCGTTCATTGCTAACTCACTTTAGCGACGAGCGACCGTCATTTTAACTCACTTTAGCGCGCGAGCGACCGTTCATTGCTAACTCACTTTAGCGACGAGCGACCGTTCATTGCTAACTCACTTTAGCGACGAGCGACCGTTCATTGCTAACTCACTTTAGCGACGAGCGACCGTTCATTGCTAACTCACTTTAGCGACGAGCGACCGTTCATTGCTAACTCACTTTAGCGACGAGCGACCGTTCATTTCACTTTGCGACGAGCGACCCGTTCATTGCTAACTCACTTTAGCGACGACCGTTTCATTGCTAACTCACTTTAGCGACGAGCGACCGTTCATTGCTAACTCACTTTAGCGACGAGCGACCGTTCATTGCTAACTCACTTTAGCGACGAGCGACCGTTCATTGTTTAACTCACTTTTAGCGACGAACGACCGTTCATTGCTAACTCACTTTAGCGACGAGCGACCGTTCATTGCTAACTCACTTTAGCGACGAGCGACCGTTCATTGCTAACTCACTTTAGCGACGAGCGACCGTTCATTGCTAACTCACTTTAGCGACGAGCGACCGTTCATTGCTAACTCACTTTAGCGACGAGCGACCGTTCATTGCTAACTCACTTAGCGACGACGACGACCGTTCATTGCTAACTCACTTTAGCGACGAGCGACCGTTCATTGCTAACTCACTTTAGCGACGAGCGACCGTTCATTGCTAACTCACTTTAGCGACGAAGCGACCGTTCATTGCTGCTAACGTTCACGACCGTTCATTGCTAACTCACTTTAGCGACGAGCGACCGTTCATTTGCTAACTCACTTTAGCGACGAGCGACCGTTCATTGCTAACTCACTTTAGCGACGAGCGACCGTTCATTGCTAACTCACTTTAGCGACGAGCGACCGTTCATTGCTAACTCACTTTAGCGACGAGCGACCGTTCATTGCTAACTCACTTTAGCGACGAGCGACCGTTCATTGCTAACTCACTTTAGCGACGAGCGACCGTTCATTGCTAACTCACTTTAGCGACGAGCGACCGTTCATTGCTAACTCACTTTAGCGACGAGCGACCGTTCATTGCTAACTCACTTTAGCGACGAGCGACCGTTCATTGCTAACTCACTTTTAGCGCGACGAGCGACCGTTCATTGCTAACTCACTTTAGCGACGAGCGACCGTTCATTGCTAACTCACTTTGCGCGACGAGCGACCGTTCATTGCTAACTCACTTTAGCGACGAGCGACCGTTCATTTGCTAACTCACTTTAGCGACGAGCGACCGTTCATTTAACTCACTTTAGCGACGAGCGACCGTTCATTGCTAACTCACTTTAGCGACGAGCGACCGTTCATTTGCTAACTCACTTTAGCGACGAGCGACCGTTCATTGCTAACTCACTTTAGCGCGCGAGCGACCGTTCATTGCTAACTCACTTTAGCGACGAGCGACCGTTCATTGCTTAACTCACTTTAGCGACGAACGACCGTTCATTGCTAACTCACTTTAGCGACGAGCGACCGTTCATTGCTAACTCACTTTAGCGACGAGCGACCGTTCATTGCTAACTCACTTTAGCGACGAGCGACCGTTCATTGCTAACTCACTTTAGCGACGAGCGACCGTTCATTGCTAACTCACTTTTAGCGACGAGCGACCGTTCATTGCTAACTAACTCGACCGTTTTGCTAACTCGCGACGAGCGACCGTTCATTTGCTAACTCACTTTAGCGACGACGAGCGACCGTTCATTGCTAACTCACTTTAGCGACGAACGACCGTTCATTGCTAACTCACTTTAGCGACGAACGACCGTTCATTGCTAACTCACTTTAGCGACGAACGACCGTTCATTGCTAACTCACTTTAGCGACGAACGACCGTTCATTGCTAACTCACTTTAGCGACGAACGACCGTTCATTGCTAACTCACTTTAGCGACGAACGACCGTTCATTGCTAACTCTCTTTAGCGACGAACGACCGTTCATTGCTAACTCACTTTAGCGACGAACGACCGTTCATTGCTAACTCACTTTAGCGACGAACGACCGTTCATTGCTAACTCACTTTAGCGACGAACGACCGTTCATTGCTAACTCACTTTAGCGACGAACGACCGTTCATTGCTAACTCACTTTAGCGACGAACGACCGTTCATTGCTAACTCACTTTAGCGACGAACGACCGTTCATTGCTAACTCACTTTAGCGACGACGACGACCGTTCATTGCTAACTCACTTTAGCGACGAGCGACCGTTCATTGCTAACTCACTTTTAGCGACGAGCGACCGTTCATTGCTAACTCACTTTAGCGACGAGCGACCGTTCATTGCTAACTCACTTTAGCGACGAGCGACCGTTCATTGCTAACTCACTTTAGCGACGAGCGACCGTTCATTGCTAACTAACTTTCACGACGAGCGACCGTTCATTGCTAAACTCACTTTAGCGACGAGCGACCGTTCATTGCTAACTCACTTTAGCGACGAGCGACCGTTCATTGCTAACTCACTTTTAGCGACGAGCGACCGTTCATTGCTAACTCACTTTAGCGACGAGCGACCGTTCATTTCATTGCTAACTCACTTTAGCGACGAGCGACCGTTCATTGCTAACTCACTTTAGCGACGAGCGACCGTTCATTGCTAACTCACTTTAGCGACGAGCGACCGTTCATTGCTAACTCACTTTAGCGACGAGCGACCGTTCATTGCTAACTCACTTTAGCGACGAGCGACGACCGTTCATTGCTAACTCACTTTAGCGACGAGCGACCGTTCATTGCTAACTCACTTTAGCGACGAGCGACCGTTCATTGCTAACTCACTTTAGCGACGAGCGACCGTTCATTGCTAACTCACTTTAGCGACGAGCGACCGTTCATTGCTAACTCACTTTAGCGACGAGCGACCGTTCATTGCTAACTCACTTTAGCGACGAGCGACCGTTCATTGCTAACTCACTTTAGCGACGAGCGACCGTTCATTTGCTAACTTTCACTTTAGCGACGAGCGACCGTTCATTGCTAACTCACTTTAGCGACGAGCGACCGTTCATTGCTAACTCACTTTAGCGACGAGCGACCGTTCATTGCTAACTCACTTTACGACCGTTCATTGCTAACTCACTTTAGCGACGAGCGACCGTTCATTGCTAACTCACTTTAGCGACGAGCGACCGTTCATTGCTAACTCACTTTAGCGACGAGCGACCGTTCATTGCTAACTCACTTTAGCGACGAGCGACCGTTCATTGCTAACTCACTTTAGCGACGAGCGACCGTTCATTGCTAACTCACTTTAGCGACGAGCGACCGTTCATTGCTAACTCACTTTAGCGACGAGCGACCGTTCATTGCTAACTCACTTTAGCGACGAGCGACCGTTCATTGCTAACTCACTTTAGCGACGAGCGACCGTTCATTGCTAACTCACTTTAGCGACGAGCGACCGTTCATTGCTAACTCACTTTAGCGACGAGCGACCGTTCATTTGCTAACTAACTCACTTAGCGACGAGCGACCGTTCATTGCTAACTCACTTTAGCGACGAGCGACCGTTCATTGCTAACTCACTTTAGCGACGAGCGACCGTTCATTGCTAACTCACTTTAGCGACGAGCGACCGTTCATTGCTAACTCACTTTAGCGACGACGAGCGACCGTTCATTGCTAACTCACTTTAGCGACGAGCGACCGTTCATTTGCTAACTCACTTTAGCGACGAGCGACCGTTCGTTAACTCACTTTGCTAACGTTCACTTTAGCGACGAGCGACCGTTCATTGCTAACTCACTTTAGCGACGAGCGACCGTTCATTGCTAACTCACTTTAGACGAGCGACCGTTCATTGCTAACTCACTTTAGCGACGAGCGACCGTTCATTGCTAACTAACTCACTTTAGCGACGAGCGACCGTTCATTGCTAACTCACTTTAGCGACGAGCGACCGTTCATTGCTAACTCACTTTAGCGACGAGCGACCGTTCATTGCTAACTCACTTTAGCGACGAGCGACCGTTCATTGCTAACTCACTTTAGCGACGAGCGACCGTTCATTGCTAACTCACTTTAGCGACGAGCGACCGTTCATTGCTAAACTCTTTTTAGCGACGAGCGACCGTTCATTGCTAACTCACTTTAGCGACGAGCGACCGTTCATTGCTAACTCACTTTAGCGACGAGCGACCGTTCATTGCTAACTCACTTTAGCGACGAGCGACCGTTCATTGCTAACTCACTTTAGCGACGAGCGACCGTTCATTGCTAACTCACTTTAGCGACGAGCGACCGTTCATTGCTAACTCACTTTAGCGACGAGCGACCGTTCATTTGCTAACTCACTTTAGCGACGAGCGACCGTTCATTGCTAACTCACTTTAGCGACGAGCGACCGTTCATTGCTAACTCACTTTAGCGACGAGCGACCGTTCATTGCTAACTCACTTTAGCGACGAGCGACCGTTCATTGCTAACTCACTTTTAGCGACGAGCGACCGTTCATTGCTAACTCACTTTAGCGACGAGCGACCGTTCATTGCTAACTCACTTTAGCGAGCGAGCGAGCGACGTTCATTTGCTAACTCACTTTAGCGACGAGCGACCGTTCATTGCTAACTCACTTTAGCGACGAGCGACCGTTCATTGCTAACTCACTTTAGCGACGAGCGACCGTTCATTGCTAACTCACTTTAGCGACGAGCGACCGTTCGACCGTTCACTTTGCTAACGTTCATTGCTTCAGCGACGACGACGACCGTTCATTGCTAACTCACTTTAGCGACGAGCGACCGTTCATTGCTAACTCACTTTAGCGCGACGAGCGACCGTTCATTGCTAACTCACTTTAGCGACGAGCGACCGTTCATTGCTAACTCACTTTAGCGACGAGCGACCGTTCATTGCTAACTCACTTTAGCGACGAGCGACCGTTCATTGCTAACTCACTTTAGCGACGAGCGACCGTTCATTGCTAACTCACTTTTTAGCGACGAGCGACCGTTCATTGCTAACTCACTTTAGCGACGAGCGACCGTTCATTGCTAACTCACTTTAGCGACGAGCGACGTTCATTGCTAACTCACTTTAGCGACGAGCGACCGTTCATTGCTAACTCACTTTAGAGCGAGCGACCGCGACCGTTCACTTTTGAGCGACCGTTCAACTCACTTTAGCGACGAGCGACCGTTCATTGCTAACTCACTTTAGCGACGAGCGACCGTTCATTGCTAACTCACTTTAGCGACGAGCGACCGTTCATTGCTAACTCACTTTAGCGACGAGCGACCGTTCATTTGCTAACTCACTTTAGCGACGAGCGACCGTTCATTGCTAACTCACTTTAGCGACGAGCGACCGTTCATTGCTAACTCACTTTAGCGACGAGCGACCGTTCATTGCTAACTCACTTTAGCGACGAGCGACCGTTCATTGCTAACTCACTTTAGCGACGAGCGACCGTTCATTGCTAACTCACTTTAGCGACGAGCGACCGTTCATTGCTAACTCACTTTAGCGACGACGAGCGACCGTTCATTGCTAACTCACTTTAGCGACGAGCGACCGTTCATTGCTAACTCACTTTAGCGACGAGCGACCGTTTCATTGCTAACTCACTTTAGCGACGAGCGACCGTTCATTGCTAACTCACTTTAGCGACGAGCGACCGTTCATTGCTAACTCACTTTAGCGACGAGCGACCGTTCATTGCTAACTCACTTTAGCGACGAGCGACCGTTCATTGCTAACTCACTTTAGCGACGAGCGACCGTTCATTGCTAACTCACTTTAGCGACGAGCGACCGTTCATTGCTAACTCACTTTAGCGACGAGCGACCGTTCATTGCTAACTCACTTTAGCGACGAGCGACCGTTCATTGCTAACTCACTTTAGCGACGAGCGACCGTTCATTGCTAACTCTCTTTTAGCGACGAGCGACCGTTCATTGCTAACTCACTTTAGCGACGAGCGACCGTTCATTGCTAACTCACTTTAGCGACGAGCGACCGTTCATTGCTAACTCACTTTAGCGACGAGCGACCGTTCATTGCTAACTCACTTTAGCGACGAGCGACCGTTCATTTGCTAACTCACTTTAGCGACGAGCGACCGTTCATTGCTAACTCCTTTAGCGACGAGCGACCGTTCATTGCTAACTCACTTTAGCGACGAGCGACCGTTCATTGCTAACTCACTTTAGCGACGAGCGACCGTTCATTGCTAACTCACTTTAGCGACGAGCGACCGTTCATTGCTAACTCACTTTAGCGACGAGCGACCGTTCATTGCTAACTCACTTTAGCGACGAGCGACCGTTCATTGCTAAACTCACTTTAGCGACGAGCGACCGTTCATTGCTAACTCACTTTAGCGACGAGCGACCGTTCATTGCTAACTCACTTTAGCGACGAGCGACCGTTCATTTGCTAACTCACTTTAGCGACGAGCGACCGTTCATTGCTAACTCACTTTAGCGACGAGCGACCGTTCATTGCTAACTCACTTTAGCGACGAGCGACCGTTCATTGCTAACTCACTTTAGCGACGAGCGACCGTTCATTGCTAACTCACTTTAGCGACGAGCGACCGTTCATTGCTAACTCACTTTAGCGACGAGCGACCGTTCATTGCTAACTCACTTTAGCGACGAGCGACCGTTCATTGCTAACTCACTTTAGCGACGAGCGACCGTTCATTGCTAACTCACTTTAGCGACGAGCGACCGTTCATTGCTAACTCACTTTAGCGACGAGCGACCGTTCATTGCTAACTCACTTTAGCGACGAGCGACCGTTCATTTGCTAACTCACTTTAGCGACGAGCGACCGTTCATTCATTCACTAGCGACCGTTCATTTAACTCACTTTAGCGAGCGACCGTTCATTGCTAACTCACTTTAGCGACGAGCGACCGTTCATTGCTAACTCACTTTAGCGACGAGCGACCGTTCATTGCTAACTCACTTTAGCGACGAGCGACCGTTCATTGCTAACTCACTTTAGCGACGAGCGACCGTTCATTGCTAACTCACTTTAGCGACGAGCGACCGTTCATTGCTAACTCACTTTAGCGACGAGCGACCGTTCATTGCTAACTCACTTTAGCGACGAGCGACCGTTCATTGCTAACTCACTTTAGCGACGAGCGACCGTTCATTGCTAACTCACTTTAGCGACGAGCGACCGTTCATTGCTAACTCACTTTAGCGACGAGCGACCGTTCATTGCTAACTCACTTTAGCGACGAGCGACCGTTCATTGCTAACTCACTTTAGCGACGAGCGACCGTTCATTGCTAACTCACTTTAGCGACGAGCGACCGTTCATTGCTAACTCACTTTAGCGACGAGCGACCGTTCATTGCTAACTCACTTTAGCGACGAGCGACCGTTCATTGCTAACTCACTTTAGCGAGCGACGACCGTTCATTGCTAACTCACTTTAGCGACGAGCGACCGTTCATTGCTAACTCACTTTAGCGACGAACGACCGTTCATTGCTAACTCACTTTAGCGACGAGCGACCGTTCATTGCTAACTCACTTTAGCGACGAGCGACCGTTCATTGCTAACTCACTTTAGCGACGAGCGACCGTTCATTGCTAACTAACTTTCACGACGAGCGACGAGCGACCGTTCATTTCTAACTCACTTTAGCGACGAGCGACCGTTCATTGCTAACTCACTTTAGCGACGAGCGACCGTTCATTGCTAACTCTTTAGCGACGAGCGCGACCGTTCATTGCTAACTCACTTTAGCGACGAGCGACCGTTCATTGCTAACTCACTTTAGCGACGAGCGACCGTTCATTGCTAACTCACTTTAGCGACGAGCGACCGTTCATTGCTAACTCACTTTAGCGACGACGAGCGACCGTTCATTGCTAACTCACTTTAGCGACGAGCGACCGTTCATTGCTAACTCACTTTAGCGACGAGCGACCGTTCATTGCTAACTCACTTTAGCGACGAGCGACCGAGCGACGACGACCGTTCATTGCTAACTCACTTTAGCGACGAGCGACCGTTCATTGCTAACTCACTTTAGCGACGAAGCGACCGTTCATTGCTAACTCACTTTAGCGACGAGCGACCGTTCATTGCTAACTCACTTTAGCGATGAGCGACCGTTCATTGCTAACTCACTTTAGCGACGAGCGACCGTTCATTGCTAACTCACTTTAGCGACGAGCGACCGTTCATTGCTTTAACTCGTTCTTAACTCACGACGAGCGACCGTTCATTTAACTCTCACTTTAGCGACGAGCGACCGTTCATTGCTAACTCACTTTAGCGACGAGCGACCGTTCATTGCTAACTCACTTTAGCGACGAGCGACCGTTCATTGCTAACTCACTTTAGCGACGAGCGACCGTTCATTGCTAACTCACTTTAGCGACGAACGACCGTTCATTGCTAACTCACTTTAGCGACGAGCGACCGTTCATTGCTAAACTCACTTTAGCGACGCGACCGTTCATTGCTAACTCACTTTAGCGACGAGCGACCGTTCATTGCTAACTCACTTTTAGCGACGAGCGACCGTTCATTGCTAACTCACTTTAGCGACGAGCGACCGTTCATTGCTAACTCACTTTAGCGACGAGCGACCGTTCATTGCTAACTCACTTTAGCGACGAGCGACCGTTCATTGCTAACTCACTTTAGCGACGAGCGACCGTTCATTGCTAACTCACTTTAGCGACGAGCGACCGTTCATTGCTAACTCACTTTAGCGACGAGCGACCGTTCATTGCTAACTCACTTTAGCGACGAGCGACCGTTCATTGCTAACTCACTTTTAGCGACGAGCGACCGTTCATTGCTAACTCACTTTAGCGACGAGCGACCGTTCATTGCTAACTCACTTTAGCGACGAGCGACCGTTCATTCATTAACTACTTTCGACGAGCGACCGTTTAGCGACGAGCGACCGTTCATTTGCTAACTCACTTTAGCGACGAGCGACCGTTCATTGCTAACTCACTTTAGCGACGAGCGACCGTTCATTGCTAACTCACTTTAGCGACGAGCGACCGTTCATTGCTAACTCACTTTAGCGACGAGCGACCGTTCATTGCTAACTCACTTTAGCGACGAGCGACCGTTCATTGCTAACTCACTTTAGCGACGAACGACCGTTCATTGCTAACTCACTTTAGCGACGACGAGCGACCGTTCATTGCTAACTCACTTTAGCGACGAGCGACCCGTTCATTGCTAACTCACTTTAGCGACGAGCGACCGTTCATTGCTAACTCTCTTTAGCGACGAGCGACCGTTCATTGCTAACTCACTTTAGCGACGAACGACCGTTCATTGCTAACTCACTTTAGCGACGAGCGACCGTTCATTGCTAACTCACTTTAGCGACGAGCGACCGTTCATTGCTAACTCACTTTAGCGACGAGCGACCGTTCATTGCTAACTCACTTTAGCGACGAGCGACCGTTCGACGAGCGACGAGCGACCGTTCATTGCTAACTCACTTTAGCGACGAGCGACCGTTCATTTGCTAACTCACTTTAGCGACGAGCGACCGTTCATTGCTAACTCACTTTAGCGACGAGCGACCGTTCATTGCTAACTCACTTTAGCGACGAACGACCGTTCATTGCTAACTCACTTTAGCGACGAACGACCGTTCATTGCTAACTCACTTTAGCGACGAACGACCGTTCATTGCTAACTCACTTTAGCGACGAACGACCGTTCATTGTTAACTCACTTTAGCGACGAACGACCGTTCATTGGTAACTCACTTTAGCGACGAACGACCGTTCATTGCTAACTCACTTTAGCGACGAACGACCGTTTCATTGTTAACTCACTTTAGCGACGAACGACCGTTCATTGTTAACTCGCTTTAGCGACGAACGACCGTTCATTGGTAACTCGCTTTAGCGACGAACGACCGTTCATTGTTAACTCGCTTTAGCGACGAACGACCGTTCATTGTTAACTCACTTTAGCGACGAACGACCGTTCATTGTTAACTCACTTTAGCGACGAGCGACCGTTCATTTGCTAACTCACTTTAGCGACGACGAGCGACCGTTCATTGCTAACTCACTTTAGCGACGAGCGACCGTTCATTGCTAACTCACTTTAGCGACGAGCGACCGTTCATTGCTAACTCACTTTAGCGACGAGCGACCGTTCATTGCTAACTCACTTTCGACCGTTCTTTAGCGACTCGAGCGACCGTTCATTGCTAACTCACTTTAGCGACGAGCGACCGTTCATTGCTAACTCACTTTAGCGACGAGCGACCGTTCATTGCTAACTCACTTTAGCGACGAGCGACCGTTCATTGCTAACTCACTTTAGCGACGAGCGACCGTTCATTTGCTAACTCACTTTAGCGACGAGCGACCGTTCATTGCTAACTCACTTTAGCGACGAGCGACCGTTCATTGCTAACTCACTTTAGCGACGAGCGACCGTTCATTTGCTAACTCACTTTAGCGACGACGACGACCGTTCATTGCTAACTCACTTTAGCGACGAGCGACCGTTCATTGCTAACTCACTTTAGCGACGAGCGACCGTTCATTGCTAACTCACTTTAGCGACGAGCGACCGTTCATTGCTAACTCACTTTAGCGACGAGCGACCGTTCATTGCTAACTCACTTTAGCGACGAACGACCGTTCATTGCTAACTCACTTTAGCGACGAGCGACCGTTCATTGCTAACTCACTTTAGCGACGAGCGACCGTTCATTGCTAACTCACTTTAGCGACGAGCGACCGTTCATTGCTAACTCACTTTAGCGACGAGCGACCGTTCATTGCTAACTCACTTTAGCGACGAGCGACCGTTCATTTGCTAACTCACTTTAGCGACGAGCGACCGTTCATTGCTAACTCACTTTAGCGACGAGCGACCGTTCATTGCTAACTCACTTTAGCGACGAGCGACCGTTCATTGCTAACTCACTTTAGCGACGAGCGACCGTTCATTGCTAACTCACTTTAGCGACGAGCGACCGTTCATTGCTAACTCACTTTAGCGACGAGCGACCGTTCATTGCTAACTCACTTTAGCGACGAGCGACCGTTCATTGCTAACTCACTTTAGCGACGAGCGACCGTTCATTGCTAACTCACTTTAGCGACGAGCGACCGTTCATTGCTAACTCACTTTAGCGACGAGCGACCGTTCATTGCTAACTCACTTTAGCGACGAGCGACCGTTCATTGCTAACTCACTTTAGCGACGAGCGACCGTTCATTGCTAACTCACTTTAGCGACGAACGACCGTTCATTGCTAACTCACTTTAGCGACGAGCGACCGTTCATTGCTAACTCGTTCTTTAGCGACGAGCGACCGTTCATTGCTAACTCACTTTAGCGACGAGCGACCGTTCATTGCTAACTCACTTTAGCGACGAGCGACCGTTCATTGCTAACTCACTTTAGCGACGAGCGACCGTTCATTGCTAACTCACTTTAGCGACGAGCGACCGTTCATTGCTAACTCACTTAGCGACGAGCGACCCGCGACGAGCGACCGTTCATTGCTAACTCACTTTAGCGACGAGCGACCGTTCATTGCTAACTCACGACGAGCGACGAGCGACCGTTCATTGCTAACTCACTTTAGCGACGAGCGACCGTTCATTGCTAACTCACTTTAGCGACGAGCGACCGTTCATTGCTAACTCACTTTAGCGACGAGCGACCGTTCATTGCTAACTCACTTTAGCGACGAGCGACCGTTCATTTGCTAACTCACTTTAGCGACGAACGACCGTTCATTGCTAACTCACTTTTAGCGACGAGCGACCGTTCATTGCTAACTCACTTTAGCGACGAGCGACCGTTCATTGCTAACTCACTTTAGCGACGAGCGACCGTTCATTGCTAACTCACTTTAGCGATGAGCGACCGTTCATTGCTAACTCACTTTAGCGACGAGCGACCGTTCATTGCTAACTCACTTTAGCGACGAGCGACCGTTCATTGCTAACTCACTTTAGCGACGAGCGACCGTTCATTGCTAACTCACTTTAGCGACGAGCGACCGTTCATTGCTAACTCACTTTAGCGACGAGCGACCGTTCATTGCTAACTCACTTTAGCGACGAACGACCGTTCATTGCTAACTCACTTTAGCGACGAGCGACCGTTCATTGCTAACTCACTTTAGCGACGAGCGACCGTTCATTGCTAACTCACTTTAGCGACGAGCGACCGTTCATTGCTAACTCACTTTAGCGACGAGCGACCGTTCATTTGCTAACTCACTTTAGCGACGAGCGACCGTTCATTGCTTAACTCACTTCATTGCGACGAGACGAGCGACCGTTCATTTGCTAACTCACTTTAGCGACGAGCGACCGTTCATTGCTAACTCACTTTAGCGACGAGCGACCGTTCATTGCTAACTCACTTTAGCGACGAACGACCGTTCATTGCTAACTCACTTTAGCGACGAGCGACCGTTCATTGCTAACTCACTTTAGCGACGAGCGACCGTTCATTGCTAACTCACTTTAGCGACGAGCGACCGTTCATTGCTAACTCACTTTAGCGACGAGCGACCGTTCATTGCTAACTCACTTTAGCGACGAAGCGACCGTTCATTGCTAACTCACTTTAGCGACGAGCGACCGTTCATTGCTAACTCACTTTAGCGACGAGCGACCGTTCATTGCTAACTCACTTTAGCGACGAGCGACCGTTCATTGCTAACTCACTTTAGCGACGAGCGACCGTTCATTGCTAACTCACTTTA
This sequence comes from Aristolochia fimbriata, assembly GCA_019845555.1. Lineage (NCBI taxonomy): Eukaryota > Viridiplantae > Streptophyta > Magnoliopsida > Piperales > Aristolochiaceae > Aristolochia > Aristolochia fimbriata. The sequence continues at coordinate 17,883 of JAINDJ010000181.1, forward strand.
GCGACGAGCGACGTTCATTGCTAACTCACTTTAGCGACGAGCGACCGTTCATTGCTAACTCACTTTAGCGACGAGCGACCGTTCATTGCTAACTCACTTTAGCGACGAACGACCGTTCATTGCTAACTCACTTTAGCGACGAGCGACCGTTCATTGCTAACTCACTTTAGCGACGAGCGACCGTTCATTGCTAACTCACTTTAGCGACGAGCGACCGTTCATTGCTAACTCACTTTAGCGACGAACGACCGTTCATTGCTAACTCACTTTAGCGACGAGCGACCGTTCATTGCTAACTCACTTTAGCGACGAGCGACCGTTCATTGCTAACTCACTTTAGCGACGAGCGACCGTTCATTGCTAACTCACTTTAGCGACGAGCGACCGTTCATTGCTAACTCACTTTAGCGACGAGCGACCGTTCATTGCTAACTCACTTTAGCGACGAGCGACCGTTCATTGCTAACTCACTTTAGCGACGAGCGACCGTTCATTGCTAACTCACTTTAGCGGCGAGCGACCGTTCATTGCTAACTCTTTAGCGACGAGCGACCGTTCATTGCTAACTCACTTTAGCGACGAGCGACCGTTCATTGCTAACTCACTTTAGCGACGAGCGACCGTTCATTGCTAACTCACTTTAGCGACGAGCGACCGTTCATTGCTAACTCACTTTAGCGACGAGCGACCGTTCATTGCTAACTCACTTTAGCGACGAGCGACCGTTCATTGCTAACTCACTTTAGCGACGAGCGACCGTTCATTGCTAACTCACTTTAGCGACGAGCGACCGTTCATTGCTAACTCTTTTTAGCGACGAGCGACCGTTCATTGCTAACTCACTTTAGCGACGAGCGACCGTTCATTGCTAACTCACTTTAGCGACGAGCGACCGTTCATTGCTAACTCACTTTAGCGACGAGCGACCGTTCATTGCTAACTCACTTTAGCGACGAGCGACCGTTCATTGCTAACTCACTTTAGCGACGAGCGACCGTTCATTGCTAACTCACTTTAGCGACGAGCGACCGTTCATTGCTAACTCACTTTAGCGACGAACGACCGTTCATTGCTAACTCACTTTAGCGACGAGCGACCGTTCATTGCTAACTCACTTTAGCGACGAGCGACGACCGTTCATTGCTAACTCACTTTAGCGACGAGCGACCGTTCATTGCTAACTCACTTTAGCGACGAGCGACCGTTCATTGCTAACTCACTTTAGCGACGAGCGACCGTTCATTGCTAACTCACTTTAGCGACGAGCGACCGTTCATTGCTAACTCACTTTAGCGACGAGCGACCGTTCATTGCTAACTCTCTTTAGCGACGAGCGACCGTTCATTGCTAACTCACTTTAGCGACGAAGCGACCGTTCATTGCTAACTCACTTTAGCGACGAGCGACCGTTCATTGCTAACTCACTTTAGCGACGAGCGACCGTTCATTGCTAACTCACTTTAGCGACGAGCGACCGTTCATTGTTAACTCACTTTAGCGACGAGCGACCGTTCATTGCTAACTCACTTTAGCGACGAGCGACCGTTCATTGCTAACTCACTTTAGCGACGAGCGACCGTTCATTGCTAACTCACTTTAGCGACGAGCGACCGTTCATTGCTAACTCACTTTAGCGACGAGCGACCGTTCATTGCTAACTCACTTTAGCGACGAGCGACCGTTCATTGCTAACTCACTTTAGCGACGAGCGACCGTTCATTGCTAACTCACTTTAGCGACGAGCGACCGTTCATTGCTAACTCACTTTACCGACGAGCGACCGTTCATTGCTAACTCACTTTAGCGACGAGCGACCGTTCATTGCTAACTCACTTTAGCGACGAACGACCGTTCATTGCTAACTCACTTTAGCGACGAGCGACCGTTCATTGCTAACTCACTTTAGCGACGAGCGACCGTTCATTGCTAACTCACTTTAGCGACGAGCGACCGTTCATTGCTAAACTCACTTTAGCGACGAGCGACCGTTCATTGCTAACTCACTTTAGCGACGAGCGACCGTTCATTGCTAACTCACTTTAGCGACGAGCGACCGTTCATTGCTAACTCACTTTAGCGACGAGCGACCGTTCATTGCTAACTCACTTTAGCGACGAGCGACCGTTCATTGCTAACTCACTTTAGCGACGAGCGACCGTTCATTGCTAACTCACTTTAGCGACGAGCGACCGTTCATTGCTAACTCACTTTAGCGACGAGCGACCGTTCATTGCTAACTCACTTTAGCGACGAGCGACCGTTCATTGCTAACTCACTTTAGCGACGAGCGACCGTTCATTGCTAACTCACTTTAGCGACGAGCGACCGTTCATTGCTAACTCACTTTAGCGACGAGCGACCGTTCATTGCTAACTCACTTTAGCGACGAGCGACCGTTCATTGCTAACTCTCACTTTAGCGACGAGCGACCGTTCATTGCTAACTCACTTTAGCGACGAGCGACCGTTCATTGCTAACTCACTTTAGCGACGAACGACCGTTCATTGCTAACTCACTTTAGCGACGAGCGACCGTTCATTGCTAACTCACTTTAGCGACGAGCGACCGTTCATTGCTAACTCACTTTAGCGACGAGCGACCGTTCATTGCTAACTCACTTTAGCGACGAGCGACCGTTCATTGCTAACTCACTTTAGCGACGAGCGACCGTTCATTGCTAACTCACTTTAGCGACGAGCGACCGTTCATTGCTAACTCACTTTAGCGACGAGCGACCGTTCATTGCTAACTCACTTTAGCGACGAGCGACCGTTCATTGCTAACTCACTTTAGCGACGAGCGACCGTTCATTGCTAACTCACTTTAGCGACGAGCGACCGTTCATTGCTAACTCGCTTTAGCGACGAACGACCGTTCATTGCTAACTCACTTTAGCGACGAACGACCGTTCATTGCTAACTCACTTTAGCGACGAACGACCGTTCATTGCTAACTCACTTTAGCGACGAACGACCGTTCATTGTTAACTCGCTTTAGCGACGAACGACCGTTCATTGGTAACTCACTTTAGCGACGAACGACCGTTCATTGCTATAACTCACTTTAGCGACGAGCGACCGTTCATTGCTAACTCACTTTAGCGATGAGCGACCGTTCATTGCTAACTCACTTTAGCGACGAACGACCGTTCATTGCTAACTCACTTTACCGATGAACGACCGTTCATTGCTAACTCACTTTAGCGACGAACGACCGTTCATTGGTAACTCACTTTAGCGACGAACGACCGTTCATTGTTAACTCACTTTAGCGACGAACGACCGTTCATTGCTAACTCACTTTAGCGACGAACGACCGTTCATTGTTAACTCTCTTTAGCGACGAACGACCGTTCATTGGTAACTCATTTTAGCGACGAACGACCGTTCATTGCTAACTCACTTTAGCGACGAACGACCGTTCATTGGTAACTCGCTTTAGCGACGAACGACCGTTCATTGCTAACTCACTTTACCGCGAGCGAGCGACCGTTCATTGCTAACTCACTTTAGCGATGAGCGACCGTTCATTGCTAACTCACTTTAGCGACGAACGACCGTTCATTGCTAACTCACTTTAGCGACGAACGACCGTTCATTGCTAACTCACTTTAGCGACGAACGACCGTTCATTGCTAACTCACTTTAGCGATGAACGACCGTTCATTGCTAACTCACTTTAGCGACGAACGACCGTTCATTGCTAACTCACTTTACCGACGAACGACCGTTCATTGCTAACTCACTTTAGCGACGAACGACCGTTCATTGTTAACTCACTTTAGCGACGAACGACCGTTCATTGTTAACTCACTTTAGCGACGAACGACCGTTCATTGCTAACTCACTTTAGCGACGAACGACCGTTCATTGTTAACTCACTTTAGCGACGAACGACCGTTCATTGTTAACTCACTTTAGCGACGAACGACCGTTCATTGTTAACTCGCTTTAGCGATGAACGACCGTTCATTGTTAACTCTCTTTAGCGACGAACGACCGTTCATTGCTAACTCACTTTACCGACGAACGACCGTTCATTGCTAACTCACTTTACCGACGAACGACCGTTCATTGCTAACTCACTTTAGCGACGAACGACCGTTCATTGCTAACTCACTTTAGCGACGAACGACCGTTCATTGCTAACTCACTTTAGCGACGAACGACCGTTCATTGCTAACTCTCTTTAGCGACGAACGACCGTTCATTGCTAACTCATTTTAGCGACGAACGACCGTTCATTGCTAACTCACTTTAGCGACGAACGACCGTTCATTGCTAACTCACTTTAGCGACGAACGACCGTTCATTGCTAACTCACTTTAGCGACGAACGACCGTTCATTGCTAACTCACTTTAGCGACGAACGACCGTTCATTGCTAACTCACTTTAGCGACGAACGACCGTTCATTGCTAACTCACTTTAGCGACGAACGACCGTTCATTGCTAACTCACTTTAGCGACGAACGACCGTTCATTGCTAACTCACTTTACCGATGAACGACCGTTCATTGCTAACTCACTTTACCGACGAACGACCGTTCATTGCTAACTCACTTTAGCGACGAACGACCGTTCATTGCTAACTCACTTTAGCGACGAACGACCGTTCATTGCTAACTCACTTTAGCGACGAACGACCGTTCATTGCTAACTCTCTTTAGCGACGAACGACCGTTCATTGCTAACTCACTTTAGCGACGAACGACCGTTCATTGCTAACTCACTTTAGCGATGAACGACCGTTCATTGTTAACTCACTTTACCGACGAACGACCGTTCATTGCTAACTCACTTTACCGATGAACGACCGTTCATTGCTAACTCACTTTAGCGACGAACGACCGTTCATTGCTAACTCACTTTAGCGACGAACGACCATTCATTGTTAACTCACTTTAGCGACGAACGACCGTTCATTGCTAACTCACTTTAGCGACGAACGACCGTTCATTGCTAACTCACTTTAGCGACGAACGACCGTTCATTGCTAACTCATTTTAGCGACGAACGACCGTTCATTGCTAACTCACTTTAGCGACGAACGACCGTTCATTGCTAACTCACTTTAGCGACGAACGACCGTTCATTGCTAACTCACTTTACCGACGAACGACCGTTCATTGCTAACTCACTTTAGCGACGAACGACCGTTCATTGCTAACTCACTTTAGCGACGAACGACCGTTCATTGCTAACTCACTTTAGCGACGAACGACCGTTCATTGCTAACTCACTTTAGCGACGAACGACCGTTCATTGCTAACTCACTTTAGCGACGAACGACCGTTCATTGCTAACTCACTTTAGCGACGAACGACCGTTCATTGTTAACTCACTTTAGCGACGAACGACCGTTCATTGCTAACTCACTTTAGCGATGAACGACCGTTCATTGCTAACTCACTTTACCGACGAACGACCGTTCATTGCTAACTCACTTTAGCGACGAACGACCGTTCATTGTTAACTCACTTTAGCGACGAACGACCGTTCATTGCTAACTCACTTTAGCGACGAACGACCGTTCATTGCTAACTCTCTTTAGCGACGAACGACCGTTCATTGCTAACTCACTTTAGCGACGAACGACCATTCATTGCTAACTCACTTTAGCGACGAACGACCGTTCATTGCTAACTCACTTTAGCGACGAACGACCGTTCATTGCTAACTCACTTTAGCGACGAACGACCGTTCATTGGTAACTCACTTTAGCGACGAACGACCGTTCATTGTTAACTCGCTTTAGCGACGAACGACCGTTCATTGTTAACTCGCTTTAGCGATGAACGACCGTTCATTGTTAACTCACTTTAGCGACGAACGACCGTTCATTGTTAACTCACTTTAGCGACGAACGACCGTTCATTGCTAACTCACTTTAGCGACGAACGACCGTTCATTGCTAACTCACTTTAGCGACGAACGACCGTTCATTGCTAACTCACTTTAGCGACGAACGACCGTTCATTGCTAACTCACTTTAGCGACGAACGACCGTTCATTGCTAACTCACTTTAGCGACGAACGACCGTTCATTGCTAACTCACTTTAGCGACGAACGACCGTTCTTTGCTAACTCACTTTAGCGACGAACGACCGTTCATTGTTAACTCGCTTTAGCGATGAACGACCGTTCATTGTTAACTCTCTTTAGCGACGAACGACCGTTCATTGTTAACTCACTTTAGCGATGAACGACCGTTCATTGTTAACTCACTTTAGCGACGAACGACCGTTCATTGGTAACTCGCTTTAGCGACGAACGACCGTTCATTGTTAACTCGCTTTAGCGACGAACGACCGTTCATTGTTAACTCGCTTTAGCGACGAACGACCGTTCATTGTTAACTCGCTTTAGCGACGAACGACCGTTCATTGTTAACTCGCTTTAGCGACGAACGACCGTTCATTGTTAACTCACTTTAGCGACGAACGACCGTTCATTGTTAACTCACTTTAGCGACGAACGACCGTTCATTTGCTATCTCACTTTAGCGACGAGCGACCGTTCATTGCTAACTCACTTTAGCGACGAGCGACCGTTCATTGCTAACTCACTTTAGCGACGAGCGACCGTTCATTGCTAACTCACTTTAGCGACGAACGACCGTTCATTGCTAACTCACTTTAGCGATGAACGACCGTTCATTGCTAACTCACTTTAGCGTCGAACGACCGTTCATTGCTAACTCACTTTAGCGACGAACGACCGTTCATTGCTAACTCACTTTAGCGACGAACGACCGTTCATTGCTAACTCTCTTTAGCGACGAACGACCGTTCATTGGTAACTCACTTTAGCGACGAACGACCGTTCATTGGTAACTCTCTTTAGCGACGAACGACCGTTCATTGCTAACTCACTTTAGCGACGAACGACCGTTCATTGCTAACTCACTTTAGCGTCGAACGACCGTTCATTGCTAACCTCACTTTAGCGACGAACGACCGTTCATTGCTAACTCACTTTAGCGACGAGCGACTGTTCATTGCTAACTCACTTTAGCGACGAACGACCGTTCATTGCTAACTCACTTTAGCGACGAACGACCGTTCATTGCTAACTCACTTTAGCGACGAACGACCGTTCATTGCTAACTCTCTTTAGCGACGAACGACCGTTCATTGCTAACTCACTTTAGCGACGAACGACCGTTCATTGCTAACTCACTTTAGCGACGAACGACCGTTCATTGCTAACTCACTTTAGCGACGAACGACCGTTCATTGCTAACTCACTTTAGCGATGAACGACCGTTCATTGTTAACTCACTTTACCGACGAACGACCGTTCATTGCTAACTCACTTTACCGATGAACGACCGTTCATTGCTAACTCACTTTAGCGACGAACGACTGTTCATTGCTAACTCACTTTAGCGACGAACGACCGTTCATTGCTAACTCACTTTAGCGACGAACGACCGTCCATTGCTAACTCACTTTAGCGACGAACGACCGTTCATTGCTAACTCACTTTAGCGATGAACGACCGTTCATTGTTAACTCACTTTACCGACGAACGACCGTTCATTGCTAACTCACTTTACCGATGAACGACCGTTCATTGCTAACTCACTTTACCGACGAACGACCGTTCATTGGTAACTCAATTTAGCGACAAACAACCGTTCATTGCTAAGTCACTTTAGCGACGAACGACCTTCATTCCTAACTCACTTTGCGACGAACGACCGTTCATTGCTAACTCTCTTTAGCGACGAACGACCGTTCATTGCTAACTCACTTTAGCGACGAACTACCGTTCATTGCTAACTCACTTTAGCGACGAACGACCGTTCATTGCTAACTCACTTTAGCGATGAACGACCGTTCATTGTTAACTCTCTTTACCGACGAACGACCGTTCATTGCTAGCTCACTTTACCGATGAACGACCGTTCATTGCTAACTCACTTTACCGACGAACCACCGTTCATTGGTAACTCCATTTAGCGACGAACGACCGTTCATTGTTAAGTCACTTAAGCGACGAACGACCTTCATTCCTAACTCACTTTAGCTACCAACGACCGTTCATTGCTAACACTCTTTAGCGACGAACGACCGTTCATTGCTAACTCATTTTAGCGACGAACTACCGTTTATTGCTAACTCACTTTAGCGACGAACGACCGTTCATTGCTAACTCACTTTAGCGACGAACGACCGTTCATTGCTATCTCACTTTAGCGACGAACGACCGTTCATTGCTAACTCACTTTAGCGACGAACGACCGTTCATTGCTAACTCACTTTAGCGACGAGCGACCCTCATTGCTAACTCACTTTAGCGACGAGCGACCGTTCATTGCTAACTCACTTTAGTGACGAACAACCGTTCATTGCTAACTCACTTTCTTGACGAGCGACTGTTCATTGCTAACTCTCTTTAGCGGACGAGCGAAAGTTCATTGCTAACTCACTTTAGCGACGAGCGACCGTTCATTGCTAACTCTCTTTGTGACGAGCGACCGTTCATTGCTAACTCACTTTAGCGACGAACGACCGTTCATTGCTAGCTCACTTTAGCGTCGAACGACTGTTCATTGCTACCTCACTTTAGCGACGAACGATCGTTCATTGCTAACTCACTTTAGCGACGAATGACTGTTCATTGCTAAATCACTTTAGCGACGAACGTCCGTTCATTGCTAACTCACTTTAGCGACGAACGACCTTCATTGCTAACTCACTTTAGCGACGAACGACCGTTCATTGCTAACTCTCTTTAGCGACGAACGACCGTTCATTGCTAACTCAATTTAGCGACGAACTACCGTTCATTGCTAACTCACGTTAGCGACGAACGACCGTCCATTCCTAACTCACTTTAGCGACGAACGACCGTTCATTGCTAACTCACTTTAGCGATGAACGACCGTTCATTGTTAACTCACTTTACCGACGAACGACCGTTCATTGCTAACTCACTTTACCGATGAACGACCGTTCGTTGCTAACTCTCTTTAGCGACGAACGACTGTTCATTGCTAACTCACTTTAGCGACGAACTACCGTTCATTGCTAACTCACGTTAGCGACGAACGACCGTCCATTCCTAACTCACTTTAGCGACGAACGACCGTTCATTGCTAACTCACTTTAGCGATGAACGACCGTTCATTGTTAACTCACTTTACCGACGAACGACCGTTCATTGCTAACTCACTTTACCGATGAACGACCGTTCGTTGCTAACTCTCTTTAGCGACGAACGACTGTTCATTGCTAACTCACTTTAGCGACGAACTACCGTTCATTGCTAACTCACGTTAGCGACGAACGACCGTCCATTGCTAACTCACTTTAGCGACGAACGACCGTTCATTGCTAACTCACTTTAGCGACGAACTACCGTTCATTGCTAACTCACTTTAGCGACGAACGACCGTTCATTGCTAACTCACTTTAGCGATGAACGACCGTTCATTGTTAACTCTCTTTACCGACGAACGACCGTTCATTGCTAGCTCACTTTACCGATGAACGACCGTTCATTGCTAACTCACTTTACCGACGAACCACCGTTCATTGGTAACTCCATTTAGCGACGAACGACCGTTCATTGTTAAGTCACTTAAGCGACGAACGACCTTCATTCCTAACTCACTTTAGCTACCAACGACCGTTCATTGCTAACACTCTTTAGCGACGAACGACCGTTCATTGCTAACTCATTTTAGCGACGAACTACCGTTTATTGCTAACTCACTTTAGCGATGAACGACCGTTCATTGCTAACTCACTTTAGCGACGAACGACCGTTCATTGCTATCTCACTTTAGCGACGAACGACCGTTCATTGCTAACTCACTTTAGCGACGAACGATCGTTCATTGCTAACTCACTTTAGCGACAAATGACCGTTCATTGCTAACTCACTTTAGCGACGAACGACCGTTCATTGCTAACTCACTTTAGCGACGAACGACCTTCATTGCTAACTCACTTTAGCGACGAACGACCGTTCATTGCTAACTCACTTTAGTGACGAACAACCGTTTATTGCTAACTCACTTTACTGACGAACGACTGTTCATTGCTAACTCTCTTTAGCGACGAACGAAAGTTCATTGCTAACTCACTTTAGCGACGAACGACCGTTCATTGCTAACTCACTTTAGCGACGAACGACCGTTCATTGCTAACTCACTTTAGCGATGAACGACCGTTCATCGTTAACTCTCTTAACCGACGAACGACCGTTCATTGCTAGCTCACTTTACCGATAAACGACCGTTCATTGCTAACTCACTTTACCGATGAACCACCGTTCATTGGTAACTCCAGTTAGCGACGAACGACCTTCATTCCTAACTCACTTTAGCTACCAACGACCGTTCATTGCTAACACTCTTTAGCGATGAACGACCGTTCATCGCTAACTCATTTTAGCGACGAACTACCGTTTATTGCTAACTCACTTTAGCGACGAACGACCCTTCATTGCTAACTCACTTTAGCGATGAACGACCGTTCATTGCTATCTCACTTTAGCGACGAACTACCGTTCATTGCTAGCTCACTTTAGCGTCGAACGACTGTTCATTGCTACCTCTCTTTAGCGACGAACGATCGTTCATTGCTAACTCACTTTAGCGACGAATGACCGTTCATTGCTAACTCACTTTAGCGACGAACGACCGTTCATTGCTAACTCACTTTAGCGACGAGCGACCTTCATTGCTAACTCACTTTTAGCGACGAGCGACCGTTCATTGCTAACTCACTTTAGTGTCGAGCGACTATTCATTGCTAACTCTCTTTAGCGACGAACGAAAGTTCATTGCTAACTCACTTTAGCGACGAACGACCGTTCATTGCTAACTCACTTTGGCGACGAGCGACCGTTCATTGCTAACTCACTTTTAGCGACGAACTACCGTTCATTGCTACTCACTTTGGCGTCGAGCGACTGTTCATTGCTACCTCACTTTAGCGACGAGCGATGGTTCATTTGCTAACTCACTTTAGCGACGAAGAATGACTGTTCATTGCTAAATCACTTTAGCGACGAGCGACCGTTCATTGCTAACTCACTTTAGCGACGAGCGACCTTATTTGCTAACTCACTTTAGCGATGAGCGACCGTTCATTGCTAACTCACTTTAGTGACGAACAACCATTTATTGCTAACTCACTTTCTTGACGAGCATTTTAGTTCATTGCTAACTCTCTTTAGCGACGAGCGAAAGTTCATTGCTAACTCACTTTAGCGACGAACGACCGTTCATTGCTAACTCACTTTAGCGAAGAACGACCGTTCATTGTTAACTCTCTTTACCAACGAACGACCGTTCATTGCTAGCTCACTTTACCGATGAACGACCGTTCATTGCTAACTCACTTTACTGACGAACCACCGTTCATTGGTAACTCCATTTAGCGACGAACGACCGTTCATTGTTAAGTCCCTTAAGCGATGAACGACCTTCATTCCTAACTCACTTTAGCTACCAACGACCGTTCATTGCTAACACTCTTTAGCGACGAACGACCTTTCATTGCTAGCTCATTTTAGCGACGAACTACCGTTTATTGCTAACTCACTTTAGCGACGAACGACCTTTCATTGCTAACTAACTTTAGCGACGAACGACCGTTCATTGCTATCTCACTTTAGCGACGAACGACCGTTCATTGCTAACTCACTTTAGCGACGAACGACCGTTCATTGCTAACTCACTTTAGCGACGAACGACCTTCATTGCTAACTCACTTTAGCGACGAACGACCGTTCATTGCTAACTCACTTTAGTGACGAACAACCGTTTATTGCTAACTCACTTTATTGACGAACGACTGTTCATTGCTAACTCTCTTTAGCGACGAACGAAAGTTCATTGCTAACTCACTTTAGCGACGAACGACCGTTCATTGCTAACTCTCTTTAGCGACGAACGACCGTTCATTGCTAACTCACTTTAGCGACGAACTACCGTTCAATGCTAGCTCACTTTAGCGTCGAACGACTGTTCATTGCTACCTCTCTTTAGCGACGAACGATCGTTCATTGCTAACTCACTTTAGCGACGAATGATTGTTCATTGCTAAATCACTTTAGGCGACGAACGTCCGTTCATTGCTAACTCACTTTAGCGACGAACGACCTTCATTGCTAACTCACTTTAGCGACGAACGACCGTTCATTGCTAACTCTCTTTAGCGATGAACGACCGTTCATTGCTAACTCAATTTAGCGACGAACTACCGTTCATTGCTAACTCACGTTAGCGACGAACGACCGTCCATTGCTAACTCACTTTAGCGACGAACGACCGTTCATTGCTAACTCACTTTAGCGATGAACGACCGTTCATTGTTAACTCACTTTACCGACGAGCGACCGTTCATTGCTAACTCACTTTACCGATGAGCGACCGTTCGTTGCTAACTCTCTTTGCGACGAGCGACTGTTCATTGCTAACTCACTTTAGCGACGAACTACCGTTCATTGCTAACTCGCGTTAGCGACGAGCGACCGTCCATTCTAACTCACTTTAGCGACGAGCGACCTTTCATTGCTAACTCACTTTAGCGATGAGCGACCGTTCATTGTTAACTCACTTTACCGACGACCGACCGTTCATTGCTAACTCACTTTGCGATGAGCGACCGTGGGTTGCTAACTCTCTTTAGCGGCGAGCGACTGTTCATTGCTTACTCACTTTAGCTGACGAACTACCGTTCATTGCTAACTCCGCGTTAGCGACGAGCGACCGTCCATTAACTAACTCACTTTAGTGGCCGAGCGACCGTTCATTGCTAACTCACTTTAGCGGCGAACTACCGTTCATTGCTAACTCACTTTAGAAGCGAGCGACCGTTCATTGCTAACTCACTTTAGCGATGAGCGACCGTTCGTGTTAACTCTCTTTACCGAGCGAGCGACCGTTCATTGCTAGCTCACTTTACCGATGAGCGACCGTTCATTGCTAACTCACTTTACCCGCCGAACCACCGTTCATTGGTAACTCCGTTTAGCGACGAGCGACCGTTCATTGTTAAGTCACTTTAGCGACGAGCGACCTTCATTCCTAACTCTCTTTAGCTACTGCGACGTTCATTGCTAACACTTTCGTTAGCGACGAGCGACTGTTCATTGCTAACTCATTTTAGCGACAAACTACCGTTTATTGCTAACTCCCTTTAGCGATGAGCGACCGTTCATTGCTAACTCACTTTAGCGACGAGCGACCGTTCATTGCTATCTCACTTTAGCGACGAGCGACCGTTCATTGCTAACTCACTTTAGCGACGAGCGGCCGTTCTTTGCTAACTCACTTTAGCGACAAATGACCCGTTCATTGCTAACTCACTTTAGCGACGAGGCGACCGTTCATTTGCTACCTCACTTTAGCGACGAGCGACCTTCATTGCTAACTCACTTTAGCGACAAGCGACCGTTCATTGCTAACTCACTTTAGTGACGAACAACCGTTTATTGCTAACTCACTTTACTTTACCGAGCGACTGTTCATTTGCTAACTCTCTTTAGCGGACGCGAAAGTTCATTGCTAACTCACTTTAGCGACGAGCGACCGTTCATTTGCTAACTTCACTTTAGCGACGAGCGACCGTTCATTGCTAACTTCACTTTAGCGATGAGCGACCGTTCATTGTGCCTCTCTTTACCGACGAGCGACCGTTCATTGCTAGCTCACTTTACCGATGAACGACCGTTCATTGCTAACTCACTTTACCGATGAACCACCATTCATTGGTAACTCCAGTTAGCGACGAACGACCGTTCATTGTTAAGTCACTTAAGCGACGAACGACCTTCATTCCTAACTCACTTTAGCTACCAACGACCGTTCATTGCTAACACTCTTTAGCGATGAAAGACCGTTCATCGCTAACTCATTTTAACGACGAACTACCGTTTATTGCTAACTCACTTTAGCGACGAACGACCGTTCATTGCTAACTCACTTTAGCGACGAACGACCGTTCATTGCTATCTCACTTTAGCGACGAACGACCGTTCATTGCTAACTCACTTTAGCGACGAACGATCGTTCACTGCTAACTCACTTTAGCGACGAATGACCGTTCATTGCTAACTCACTTTAGCGACGAACGACCGTTCATTGCTAACTCACTTTAGCGACGAACGACCTTCATTTCTAACTCACTTTAGCGACGAACGACCGTTCATTGCTAACTCACTTTAGTGACGAACAACCGTTTATTGCTAACTCACTTTACTGACGAACGACTGTTCATTGCTAACTCTCTTTAGCGACGAACGAAAGTTCATTGCTAACTCACTTTAGCGACGAACGACCGTTCATTGCTAACTCTCTTTAGCGACGAACGACCGTTCATTGCTAACTCACTTTAGCGACGAACTACCGTTCATTGCTAGCTCACTTTAGCGTCGAACGACTGTTCATTGCTACCTCACTTTAGCGACGAACGATCGTTCATTGCTAACTCACTTTAGCGACGAATGACTGTTCATTGCTAAATCACTTTAGCGACGAACGTCCGTTCATTGCTAACTCACTTTAGCGACGAACGACCTTCATTGCTAACTCACTTTAGCGACGAACGACCGTTCATTGCTAACTCTCTTTAGTGACGAACACCATTTATTTGCTAACTCACTTTGCTGGACGAGCGACTGTTCATTGCTAACTCTCTTTAGCGACCGAGCGAAAGTTCATTGCAAACTCACTTTAGCGACGAGCGACCCGTTCATTGCTAACTCACTTTAGCGACGAGCGACCGTTCATTTTGCTAACTCACTTTAGCGACAACTACCGTTCATTGCTAGCTCACTTTAGCGTCGAGCGACTGTTCATTGCTACCTCACTTTAGCGTCGAGCGGTCGTTCATTGCTAACTCACTTTAGCGGCGAATGACTGTTCATTGCTAAATCCCTTTAGCGACGAGCGACCGTTCATTGCTAACTCACTTTAGCGACGAGCGACCTTCTTTGCTAGCTCACTTTAGCGACGAGCGACCGTTCATTGCTAACTCACTTTAAGTGACGAACAACCGTTTAATGCTAACTCACTTTTCTTGTGAGCGACTGTTCATTGCTAACTCTCTTTAGCGTGACGCGAAAAGTTCATTGCTAACTCACTTTAGCGACGAACGACCGTTCATTGCGAACTCACTAGCGACAAGCGACCGTTCATTGCTAACTCACTTTAGTGATGAGCGACCCGTTCATTGTTAACTCACTTTACCCGACGAGCGACCGTTCATTTGCTAACTCACTTTAGCGGCGAACTACCGTTCATTGCAAACTCCGTTAGCGCGAGCGACCGTCCATTGCTAACTCACTTTAGCAACGAACGACCGTTCATTGCTAACTCACTTTAGCGATGAACGACCGTTCATTGTTAACTCTCTTTACCGACGAGCGACCGTTCATTGCTAGCTCACTTTACCGATGAACGACCGTTCATTGCTAACTCACTTTACCGACGAACGACCGTTCATTGGTAACTCAATTTAGCGACAAATAACCGTTCATTGCTAAGTCACTTTAGCGACGTACGACCTTCATTCCTAACTCATTTTTGCGACGAACGACCGTTCATTGCTAACTCTCTTTAGCGACGAACGACGTTAATTGCTAACTCACTTTAGCGACGAACTACCGTTCATTGCTAACTCACTTTAGCGACGAACGACCGTTCATTGCTAACTCACTTTAGCGATGAACGACCGTTCATTGTTAACTCTCTTTAACGATGAACGACCGTTCATTGCTAGCTCACTTTACCGATGAACGACCTTTCATTGCTAACTCACTTTACCAACTAACCACTGTTCATTGGTAACTCCATTTAGCGACGAACGACCGTTCATTGTTAAGTCACTTAAGCGACGAACGACTTTCATTCCTAACTCACTTTAGCTACCAACGACCGTTCATTGCTAACTCTCTTTAGCGACGAACGACCGTTCATTGCTAACTCATTTTAGCGACGAACTACCGTTTATTGCTAACTCACTTTAGCGACGAACGACCGTTCATTTCTAACTCACTTTAGCGACGAATGACCATTCATTGCTAACTCACTTTACCGACGAACGACCGTTCGTTGCTAACTCTCTTTAGCGACGAATGACTGTTCATTGCTAACTCACTTTAGCGACGAACTACCGTTCATTGCTAACTCACGTTAGCGACGAACGACCGTCCATTGCTAACTCACTTTGGCGACGAACGACCGTTCATTGCTAACTCACTTTAGCGATGAACGACCGTTCATTGTTAACTCCCTTTACCGACGAACGACCGTTCATTGCTAACTCACTTTACCGTTGAACGACCGTTCATTGCTAACTCACTTTACCGACGAACGACCGTTCATTGGTAACTCAATTTAGTGACGAACAACCGTTCATTGCTAAGTCACTTTAGCGACGTACGACCTTCATTCCTAACTCACTTTTGCGACGAACGACCGTTCATTGCTAACTCTCTTTAGCGACGAACGACCTTTCATTGCTAACTCACTTTAGTGACGAACTACCGTTCATTGCTAACTCACTTTAGCTGACGAGCGACCGTTCATTGCTAACTCACTTTGCTTGACGAGCGACCTTCATTGCTAACTCACTTTAGCGATGAGCGACCGTTCATTGCTAACTCACTTTAGTGACGAACAACCGTTTATTGCTAACTCACTTACTGACGAGCGTTTGTTCATTGCTAACTCTCTTTAGCGTGAGCGAAAGTTCATTGCTAACTCACTTTAGCGACGAGCGACCGTTCATTGCTAACAGTCTTTAGCGACGACGACCGTTCATTGCTAACTTCACTTTAGCGGCGAACTACCGTTCATTGCTAGCTCACTTAAAGCGTCAAGCGACTGTTCATTGCTACCTCACTTTGGCGGCGAGCGATGGTTCATTGCTAACTCACTTTAGCGACGAATGACTGTTCATTGCTTCAAATCACTTTAGCGACGAACGTCCGTTCATTGCTAACTCACTTTGCGACGAGCGACCGCCTTCATTGCTAACTCACTTTAGCGACGAGCGACCGTTCATTGCTAACTCTCTTTAGCGACGAGCGACCGTTCATTGCTAACTCAATTTATGACGAACTACCGTTCATTGCTAACTCCGTTAGCGACGAGCGACCGTCCATTCCTAACTCACTTTAGCGGCGAGCGACCGTTCATTGCTAACTCACTTTAGCGATGAGCGACCGTTCATTGTTAACTCATTTTACCGACGAGCGACCGTTCATTGCTAACTCACTTCTGGATGAGCGACCGGGTTGGTTGCTAGCCTTTCTCTTTAGCGGCGAACAACTGTTCATTGCTAACTCACTTTAGCGACGAACTACCGTTCATTGCTAACTCCGTTAGCGACGAGCGACCGTCCATTCTAACTCACTTTAGCGTGAGCGACCGTTCATTTGCTAACTCACTTTAGATGAGCGACCGTTCATTGTTAACTCACTTTACCGACCGAGCGACCGTTCATTGCTAACTCACTTTACCGATGAGCGACGGATTGGGTTGCTTGCTTTCTCTTTAGCGACGAGCGACTGTACATTGCTAACTCACTTTAGCGACGAACTACCGTTCATTGCTAACTCGCGTTAGCGACGAGCGACCGTCCATTGCTAACTCACTTTAGCGGCGAGCGACCGTTCATTGCTAACTCACTTTAGCTGACGAACTACCGTTCATTGCTAACTCACTTTAGCGACGAGCGACCGTTCATTGCTAACTCACTTTAGCGATGAGCGACCGTTCATTGTTAATCTCTTTACCGACTGACGACCGTTCATTGCTGGCCTCACTTTACCGATGAGCGACCGTTCATTTGCTAGCCTCCTTTTACCCGGTGAACCACCGTTCATTGGTAACTCCATTTAGCGACGAGCGACCGTTCATTGTTTAAGATCTTAAGCGACGAGCGACCTTCATTCCCCTAACTCACTTTAGCTACCTGCGACCGTTCATTGCTAACACTCTTTAGCGATGAGCGACCGTTCGTGCTAACTCAATTTAAGCCGACAACTACTGTTTATTGCTAACTCACTTTAGCGACCGAGCGACCGTTCATTGCTAACTCACTTTGCGACGACGACCGTTCATTGCTATCTCACTTTAGCGACGGCGACCGTTCATTGCTAACTCACTTTAGCTGACGAGCGATGGATCGTTCACTGCTAACTCACTTTAGCGACAAATGACCGTTCATTTGCTAACTCACTTTAGCGATGACGACCGTTCATTGCTAACTCACTTTAGCGACGAGCGACCTTCATTGCTAACTCACTTTAGCTTGACGAGCGACCGTTCATTGCTAACTCACCCAGTGACGAACAACCGTTTATTGCTAACTCACTTTCGCGACGAGCGACTGTTCATTGCTAACTCTCTTTAGCGACGAGCAGTTCATTGCTAACTCACTTTAGCGACGAGCGACCGTTCTTTGCTAACTCTCTTTGCGACGAGCGACCGTTCATTGCTAACTCACTTTAGCGACGAACTACCGTTCATTGCTAGCTCACTTTGGCGTCCGAGCGACTGTTCATTGCTACCTCACTTTAGCGACGAACGATGGTTCATTGCTAACTCACTTTAGCGACGAATGACTGTTCATTGCTAAATCGGTTTAGCGACGAGCGTCCGGTTCATTGCTAACTCACTTTAGCGACGAGCGACCTTCATTGCTAACTCACTTTGCGACGGCGACCGTTCATTTGCTAACTCTCTTTAGCGAGAGCGACCGTTCATTGCTAACTCAATTAGCGACGAACTACCGTTCATTGCTAACTCCGTTCGCCGACGAACGACCGTCCATTCGTAACTCACTTTAGCGACGAGCGACCGTTCATTGCTAACTCACTTTAAGCGTTGAGCGACCGTTCATTGTTAACTCACTTTACCGATGAGCGACCGTTCATTGCTAACTCACTTTACCGATGAGCGACCGTTAGATTTGCTAACTTTCTCTTTAGCGACGAATGACTGTTCATTGCTAAATCACTTTAGCGACAGAGCGACCGTTCATTGCTAACTCACTCGCTGCTTGACGAGCGACCTTCTTTGCTACGCACTTTAGCGACGAGCGACCGTTCATTGCTAACTCATATGAGTGACGAACAACCATTTATTGCTAACTCCACTTTCTTGACGAGCGACTGTTCATTGCTAACTCTCTTTAGCGACGAGCGAAAAGTTCATCGCAAAACTCAATTAGCGACGAGCGACCCGTTCATTGCTAACTCACTGCGACGAGCGACCGTTCATTGCCTAACTCACTTTAGCGACGAACTACTGGTTCATTGCCGGCTCTCGCTGGCGTCGGGCATTTGTTCATTTGCTACCTCCCTTTAGCGTCGAGCGATCGTTCATTGCTAACTCACTTTAGCGACGAATGACTGTTCATTGCTAAAATCACTTTAGCGACGAGCGACCGTTCATTGCTAGCTCACTTTAGCGGCGAGCGACCTTCTTTGCTAACTCACTTTAGCGATGACGACCGGTTCATTGCTAACTCGCACAGTGACGAACAACCGTTTAATGCTAACTCTTCTTGACGAGCGACTGTTCATTGCTAACTCTCTTTAGCGACGAGCAGTTCATTGCTAACTCACTTTGGCGATGAGCGACCGTTCATTCTTGAACTCACTAGCGACAAAGCGACCGTTCATTGCTAACTCACTTTAGTGATGAACTGACCGTTCATTGTTAACCTCACTTTACCCGCCGAGCGACCGTTTCATTTGCTAACTCACTTTAGCGACGAACTACCGTTCATTGCAAAATCACGTTAGCGACGAGCGACCGTCCATTGCTAACTCACTTTAGCGACGAGCGGCCGTTTATTGCTAACTCACTTTAGCGATGAGCGACCGTTCGTGTTAACTCACTTCTTGACGAGCGACCGTTTCGCCATTTGCTAACTCACTTTACCCGGTGAGCGGCGGATTCGTTGCCTAACTCTCTTTTGCTCGACGAGCGGTTGTACATTGCTAACTCCGCGCCGCTGACGAACTACCGTTCATTGCTAACTCCGCGTTCGCGACGAGCGACCGTCCATTGCTAACTCACTTTAGCGACTGACGACGGGTTCATTGCTAACTCACTTTGCTTGACGAACTACCGTTCATTGCTAACTCACTTTAGCGACGAGTGACCGTTCATTTGCTAACTTCCGCAGCGATGAGCGACGTTCATTGTTATCTCTTTACCGACGAGCGACCGTTCATTTGCTAGCTCACTTTACCGATGAGCGACCGTTCATTTGCTACTCACTTTACCCGACAGACCACGGTTGTTGGTGGCAGCTCCATTTAGCGGCGAAACGACCGTTCATTGTTAAAGTCATAAAAGCGTGAAGCGACCTTCATTCCTAACTCACTTTGGCTACCAACAACCGTTCATTGCTAACACTCTTTAGCGGCGAGCGACCGTTCGTGCTAACTCAATTTAGCGGCAGAACTACCGTTTATTGCTAACTCACTTTAGCGATGAGCGACCGTTCATTGCTAACTCACTTTGCGACGAGCGGTAGTTCATTGCTATCTCACTTTGCTTGACGGTTCATTTGCTAACTCCCTTTAGCGACGAGCGATCGTTCACTGCTAACTCACTTTAGCGACAAATGACCGTTCATTGCTAACTCACTTTAGCGACGAGCGACCGTTCATTGCTAACTCACTTTAGCGACGAGCGACCTTCATTGCTAACTCACTTTAGCGACGAGCGACCGTTCATTGCTAACTTCCTGAGTGACCAGAACAACCGTTTATTGCTAACTCACTTTCTTGACGAGCGAGCTGTTCATTGCTAACTCTCTTTAGCGGCGAGCGAAAGTTCATTGCTAACTCACTTTAGCGAGACGACCGTTCTTTGCTAACTCTCTTTAGCGACAGCGCGGCCGTTCATTGCTAACTCACTTTAGCGACGAACTACGGTTATTTACTTGTAAAAAAGCTCGCTTTAAGCGTCGAGCGACTGTTCATTGCTACCTCACTTTAGCGACAAAGCGTTCATTGCTAACTCACTTTAGCGACGAATGACTGTTCATTTGCTAAATCGGTTTAGCGTGACGTCCGTTCATTGCTAACTCACTTTAGCGACGAGCGACCTTCATTTGCTAACTCACTTTGGCGACGAGCGACCGTTCATTGCTAACTCTCTTTAGCGAGCGACCGTTCATTTACTAACTCAATTTAGCGACGAACTACCGTTCATTGCTAACTCCGCGTTAGCGACGAGCGACCGTCCATTAAGTAACTCACTTTGGCGACGAGCGACCGTTCATTGCCCTAACTCACTTTAGCGTTGAGCGACCGTTCATTGTTAACTCACTTTACCGGCGAGCGACCGGTTCATTTGCTAACTCACTTTACCGATGAGCGACCGTTGGTTTGCTAACTCTCTTTAGCGACGAATGACTGTTCATTGCTAAATCACTTTAGCGACGAGCGACCGTTCATTGCTAACTCACTTTAGCGACGAGCGACCTTCTTTGCTAACTCACTTTTGGCGACGAGCGACCGTTCATTGCTTCTAACTTCACTGTAGTGACGAACAACCATTTATTGCTAACTCACTTTCTTACCGACGAGCGACTGTTCATTGCTAACTCTCTTTAGCGTGAGCGAAAGTTCTCGCAAAACTCAATTTAGCGACGAGCGACCGTTCATTGCTAACTCACTTTAGCGACGAACGACCGTTCATTGCTAACTCACTTTAGCGACGAACTACCGTTCATTGCAAGCTCACTTTAGCGTCGAACGACTGTTCGTTGCTACCTCACTTTAGCGTCGAACGATCGTTCATTGCTAACTCACTTTAGCGACGAATGACTGTTCATTGCTAAATCACTTTAGCGACGAACGACCGTTCATTGCTAACTCACTTTAGCGACGAACGACCTTCTTTGCTAACTCACTTTAGCGACGAACGACCGTTCATTGCTAACTCACTTTAGTGACGAACAACCGTTTAATGCTAACTCACTTTACTGACGAACGACTGTTCATTGCTAACTCTCTTTAGCGACGAACGAAAGTTCATTGCTAACTCACTTTAGCGACGAACGACCGTTCATTGCGAACTCACTTTAGCGACAAACGACCGTTCATTGCTAACTCACTTTAGTGATGAACGACCGTTCATTGTTAACTCACTTTACCGACGAACGACCGTTCATTGCTAACTCACTTTAGCGACGAACTACCGTTCATTGCAAACTCCGTTAGCGACGAGCGACCGTCCATTGCTAACTCACTTTAGCGACGAGCGACCGTTTATTGCTAACTCACTTTGCGATGAGCGACCGTTCATTATTAACTCTCTTTACCGGCGAGCGACCGTTCATTGCTGGCTCACTTTACCGATGAGCGACCGTTCATTTGCTATCACTTTACCGACCGAGCGACCGTTCATTGGTAACTCAATTTAGCGACAAATAACCGTTCATTGCTAAGTCACTTTAGCGGCGATGCGACCTTCATTCCTAACTCACTTTTGCGTGACGACCGTTCATTGCTAACTCTCTTTAGCGACGAGCGACCCGTTAATTGCTAACTCACTTTAGGCGAACTACCGTTCATTGCTAACTCACTTTAGCGACGAACGACCGTTCATTGCTAACTCACTTTAGCGATGAACGACCGTTCATTGTTAACTCTCTTTAACGATGAACGACCGTTCATTGCTAGCTCACTTTACCGATGAACGACCTTTCATTGCTAACTCACTTTACCGACTAACCACTGTTCATTGGTAACTCCATTTAGCGACGAGCGACCGTTCATTGTTAAGTCATAGCGTGAGCGACTTTCATTCTAACTCACTTTGCTACCAGCGACGGTTCATTTGCTAACTCTCTTTAGCGACGAGCGACCCGTTCATTGCTAACTCATTTTAGCGACGAACTACCGTTTATTGCTTTGTCACTTTACCGATGACGAGCGACCGTTCATTGCGAACTCGTTCATTTAGCGTTACGAGCGACCGATCATTGCTAACTCACTTTGGCGACGAGCGACC
>JAINDJ010000182.1:0-40189 GCA_019845555.1 Aristolochia fimbriata
AAGCGACCGTTCATTGCTAAATCACTTTAACGACGAGCGACCGTTCATTGCTAACTCAGCGGCGGCGAGCGACCGTTCATTGTTAACTCACTTTAGCGACGAGCGACCGTTCATTGCTAACTCACTTTAGCGGCGAGCGACCGTTCATTGTTAACTCACTTTAGCGACGAGCGACCGTTCATTGTTAACTCACTTTAGCGACGAGCGACCGTTCATTGCTAACTCACTTTAGCGACGAGCGACCGTTCATTGCGAAATCACTTTAACGGCGAACGAGCGACCGTTCATTGCTAACTCACTTTAGCGGACGAGCGACCGTTCATTGCGAACTCACTTTAGCGACGAGCGACCGTTCATTTGCGAACTCACTTTAGCGACGAGCGACCGTTCATTTGTTAACTCACTTTAACGACGAGCGACCGTTCATTGCGAACTCACTTTAGCGACGAGCGACCGTTCATTGTGAACTCACTTTAGCGACGAGCGACCGTTCATTGCTAACTCTCTTTAGCGGACGAGCGACCGTTCATTGCAAACTCACTTTGGCGACGAGCGACCGTTCATTGCTAACTCACTTTAGCGACGAGCGACCGTTCATTGCTAACTCACTTTAGCGGCGAGCGACCGTTCATTGCTAACTCACTTTAGCGACGAGCGACCGTTCATTTGCAAACTCACTTTAGCGACGAGCGACCGTTCATTGCTAACTTCACTTTAGCGACGAGCAACGACCGTTCATTGCTAACTCACTTTAGCGACGAGCGACCGTTCATTGCTAACTCACTTTAGCGACGAGCGACCGTTCATTGCTAACTCACTTTAGCGACGAGCGACCGTTCATTGCTAACTCACTTTAGCGGCGAGCGACCGTTCATTGCAAACTCACTTTAGCGACGAGCGACCGTTCATTGCAAACTCACTTTAGCGACGAGCGACCGTTCATTGCTAACTCACTTTGGCGACGAGCGACCGTTCATTGTTAACTCACTTTAGCGAC
Source organism: Aristolochia fimbriata (assembly GCA_019845555.1). NCBI lineage: Eukaryota > Viridiplantae > Streptophyta > Magnoliopsida > Piperales > Aristolochiaceae > Aristolochia > Aristolochia fimbriata. The sequence continues at coordinate 998 of JAINDJ010000182.1, forward strand.
GAGCGACCGTTCATTTGCTAACTCACTTTAGCGACGAGCGACCGTTCATTGCAAACTCACTTTAGCGGCGAACGACCGTTCATTTGCTAACTCACTTTAGCGGCCGAGCGACCGTTCATTGCTAACTCACTTTAGCGACGAGCGACCGTTCATTGCTAACTCACTTTAGCGACGAGCGACCGTTCATTGCTAACTCACTTTAGCGGCGAGCGACCGTTCATTGCTAACTCACTTTAGCGACGAGCGACCGTTCATTCTAACTCACTTTAGCGACGAGCGACCGTTCATTGCGAACTCACTTTAGCGACGAGCGACCGTTCATTGCTAACTCACTTTAGCGACGAGCGACCGTTCATTTGCTAACTCACTTTGCGACGAGCGACCGTTCATTGCGAACTCACTTTAGCGACGAGCGACCGTTCATTTGCGAACTCACTTTAGCGACGAGCGACCGTTCATTGCTAACTCACTTTAGCGACGAGCGACCGTTCATTGCTAACTCACTTTAGCGACGAGCGACCGTTCATTGCTAACTCACTTTAGCGACGAGCGACCGTTCATTGCTAACTCACTTTAGCGCGACGAGCGACCGTTCATTGCGAACTCACTTTAGCGACGAGCGACCGTTCATTGCTAACTCACTTTAGCGACGAGCGACCGTTCATTGCTAACTCACTTTAGCGGACGAGCGACCGTTCATTGCTAACTCACTTTAGCGACGAGCGACCGTTCATTGCTAACTCACTTTAGCGACGAGCGACCGTTCATTGCTAACTCACTTTAGCGACGAGCGACCGTTCATTGCAAACTCACTTTAGCGACGAGCGACCGTTCATTGCTAACTCACTTTATGACGAGCGACCGTTCATTGCTAACTCACTTTTAGCGACGAGCGACCGTTCATTGCTAACTCACTTTAGCGACGAGCGACCGTTCATTGCTAACTCACTTTAGCGACGAGCGACCGTTCATTGCTAACTCACTTTAGCGACGAGCGACCGTTCATTGCTAACTCACTTTAGCGACGAGCGACCGTTCATTGCTAACTCACTTTAGCGACGAGCGACCGTTCATTGCTAACTCACTTTAGCGACGAGCGACCGTTCATTGCTAACTCACTTTAGCGACGAACGACCGTTCATTGCTAACTCACTTTAGCGACGAACGACCGTTCATTGCTAACTCACTTTAGCGACGAACGACCGTTCATTGCTAACTCACTTTAGCGACGAACGACCGTTCATTGCAAACTCACTTTAGCGACGAACGACCGTTCATTGCTAACTCACTTTAGCGGCGAGCGACCGTTCATTGCTAACTCACTTTAGCGGCGAGCGACCGTTCATTGCTAACTCACTTTAGCGACGAGCGACCGTTCATTGCTAACTCACTTTAGCGACGAGCGACCGTTCATTGCTAACTCACTTTAGCGACGAGCGACCGTTCATTGCGAACTCACTTTAGCGACGAGCGACCGTTCATTGCTAACTCACTTTAGCGACGAGCGACCGTTCATTGCTAACTCACTTTAGCGGCGAGCGACCGTTCATTGCTAACTCACTTTAGCGACGAGCGACCGTTCATTGCTAACTCACTTTAGCGACGAGCGACCGTTCATTGCAAACTCACTTTAGCGGCGAGCGACCGTTCATTGCTAACTCACTTTAGCGACGAGCGACCGTTCATTTGCTAACTCACTTTAGCGACGAGCGACCGTTCATTGCTAACTCACTTTAGCGACGAGCGACCGTTCATTGCTAACTCACTTTAGCGACGAGCGACCGTTCATTGCTAACTCACTTTAGCGACGAGCGACCGTTCATTGCGAACTCACTTTAGCGACGAGCGACCGTTCATTGCTAACTCACTTTAGCGACGAGCGACCGTTCATTGCTAACTCACTTTAGCGGCGAGCGACCGTTCATTGCAAACTCACTTTAGCGACGAGCGACCGTTCATTGCGAACTCACTTTAGCGACGAGCGACCGTTCATTGCTAACTCACTTTAGCGACGAGCGACCGTTCATTGCTAACTCACTTTAGCGACGAGCGACCGTTCATTGCTAACTCACTTTAGCGACGAGCGACCGTTCATTGCTAACTCACTTTAGCGACGAGCGACCGTTCATTGCTAACTCACTTTAGCGACGAGCGACCGTTCATTGCTAACTCACTTTAAGCGACGAGCGACCGTTCATTGCTAACTCACTTTAGCGACGAGCGACCGTTCATTGCTAACTCACTTTAGCGACGAGCGACCGTTCATTGCTAACTCACTTTAGCGGCGAGCGACCGTTCATTGCTAACTCACTTTAGCGACGAATGACCGTTCATAGCGAACTCACTTTAGCGACGAACTAACGTTCATTGGTAACTCACTTTAGTGACGAACGACCGTTCGTTGCGAACTCACTATAGCGACGAACGACCATTCATTGCGAAGTCACTATAGCGACGAGCGACCGTTCATTACGAACTTACTTTAGCGACGAGCGACCGTTCATTGCAAACTCACTTTAGCGACGAGCGACCGTTCATTGCAAACTCACTTTAGCGGCGACGAGCGACCGTTCATTGCGAAGTCACTATAGCGACGAACGACCGTTCATTACGAACTTACTTTAGCGACGAACGAATGTTGCTTGCGAACTCACTTTAGCGACGAACGACTTGTCATTGCTAACTCACTTTTGCGACGAACGACCGTTTATTGCTAACTCACTTTAGCGACGAACGACCGTTCATTGCTAACTCACTTTAGCGGCGAGCGACCGTTCATTGCAAACTCACTTTAGCGACGAACCACCGTTCATTGCTAACTCACTTTAGCGACGAACGGCCGTTCATTGCTAACTCACTTAAGCGACGAACGACGGTTCATTGCTAACTCACTTTAGCTACGAACGACCCTTCATTGCTAACTCACTTTAGCGACGAGCGACCGTTCATTGCTAACTCACTTTAGCGACGAGCGACCGTTCATTGCAAACTCACTTTAGCGGCGAGCGACCGTTCATTGCGAACTCACTTTAGCGACGAGCGACCGTTCATTGCTAACTCACTTTAGCGACGAGCGACCGTTCATTGCTAACTCACTTTAGCGACGAGCGACCGTTCATTGCGAACTCACTTTAGCGACGAGCGACCGTTCATTGCTAACTCACTTTAGCGACGAGCGACCGTTCATTGCAAACTCACTTTAGCGACGAGCGACCGTTCATTGCTAACTCACTTTAGCGACGAGCGACCGTTCATTGCTAACTCACTTTAGCGACGAGCGACCGTTCATTGCTAACTCACTTTAGCGACGAAGCGACCGTTCATTGCTAACTCACTTTAGCGACGAGCGACCGTTCATTTGCGAACTCACTTTAGCGACGAGCGACCGTTCATTGTTAACTCACTTTAGCGACGAGCGACCGTTCATTGCTAACTCACTTTAGCGACGAGCGACCGTTCATTGCTAACTCACTTTAGCGACGAGCGACCGTTCATTGCTAACTCACTTTAGCGACGAGCGACCGTTCATTGCTAACTCACTTTAGCGACGAGCGACCGTTCATTGCGAACTCACTTTAGCGACGAGCGACCGTTCATTGCAAACTCACTTTAGCGACGAGCGACCGTTCATTGCTAACTCACTTTAGCGACGAGCGACCGTTCATTGCTAACTCACTTTAGCGACGAGCGACCGTTCATTTGCTAACTCACTTTAGCGACGAGCGACCGTTCATTGCTAACTCACTTTAGCGACGAGCGACCGTTCATTGCAAACTCACTTTAGCGACGAGCGACCGTTCATTGCTAACTCACTTTAGCGACGAGCGACCGTTCATTGCTAACTCACTTTAGCGACGAGCGACCGTTCATTGCTAACTCACTTTAGCGACGAGCGACCGTTCATTGCTAACTCACTTTAGCGACGAGCGAGCGACCGTTCATTGCACAACTCACTTTTCACGAGCGACCGTTCATTGCGAACTCACTTTAGCGACGAGCGACCGTTCATTGCTAACTCACTTTAGCGGCGAGCGACCGTTCATTGCTAACTCACTTTAGCGACGAGCGACCGTTCATTGCGAACTCACTTTAGCGACGAGCGACCGTTCATTGCTAACTCACTTTAGCGACGAGCGACCGTTCATTGCAAACTCACTTTAGCGACGAGCGACCGTTCATTGCTAACTCACTTTAGCGACGAGCGACCGTTCATTGCTAACTCACTTTAGCGACGAGCGACCGTTCATTGCTAACTCACTTTAGCGACGAGCGACCGTTCATTGCTAACTCACTTTAGCGACGAGCGACCGTTCATTGCGAACTCACTTTAGCGACGAGCGACGCTAACTCACTTTAACGACGAGCGACCGTTCATTGCTAACTCACTTTAGCGACCGAGCGACCGTTCATTGCTAACTCACTTTAGCGAGCGACGAGCGACCGTTCATTGCTAACTCACTTTAGCGACGAGCGACCGTTCATTGCTAACTCACTTTAGGACGAGCGACCGTTCATTTGCTAACTCACTTTAGCGACGAGCGACCGTTCATTGCTAACTCACTTTAGCGACGAGCGACCGTTCATTGCTAACTCACTTTAGCGACGAGCGACCGTTCATTGCTAACTCACTTTAGCGACGAGCGACCGTTCATTGCTAACTCACTTTAGCGACGAGCGACCGTTCATTGCGAACTCACTTTAGCGACGAGCGACCGTTCATTTGCTAACTCACTTTAGCGACGAGCGACCGTTCATTGCTAACTCACTTTAGCGACGAGCGACCGTTCATTGCTAACTCACTTTAGCGACGAGCGACCGTTCATTGCTAACTCACTTTAGCGACGAGCGACCGTTCATTGCTAACTCACTTTAAGCGACGAGCGACCGTTCATTGCTAACTCACTTTAGCGACGAGCGACCGTTCATTGCTAACTCACTTTAGCGACGAGCGACCGTTCATTGCTAACTCACTTTAGCGACGAGCGACCGTTCATTGCTAACTCACTTTAGCGACGAGCGACCGTTCATTGCGAACTCACTTTAGCGACGAGCGACCGTTCATTGCTAACTCACTTTAGCGACGAGCGACCGTTCATTGCTAACTCACTTTAGCGACGAGCGACCGTTCATTGCAAACTCACTTTAGCGACGAGCGACCGTTCATTGCTAACTCACTTTAGCGACGAGCGACCGTTCATTGCTAACTCACTTTAGCGACGAGCGACCGTTCATTGCTAACTCACTTTAGCGACGAGCGACCGTTCATTGCTAACTCACTTTAGCGACGAGCGACCGTTCATTGCTAACTCACTTTAGCGACGAGCGACCGTTCATTGCTAACTCACTTTAGCGACGAGCGACCGTTCATTGCAAACTCACTTTAGCGACGAGCGACCGTTCATTTTAAACTCACTTTTAGCGAGCGAGCGACCGTTCATTGCTAACTCACTTTAGCGACGAGCGACCGTTCATTGCTAACTCACTTTAGCGACGAGCGACCGTTCATTGCGAAACTCACTTTAGCGACGAGCGACCGTTCATTGCTAACTCACTTTAGCGACGACGAGCGACCGTTCATTCATTAACTCACTTTAGCGCGACGAGCGACCGTTCATTGCTAACTCACTTTAGCGACGAGCGACCGTTCATTTGCTAACTCACTTTAGCGACGAGCGACCGTTCATTTGCTAACTCACTTTAGCGACGAGCGACCGTTCATTGCTAACTCACTTTAGCGACGAGCGACCGTTCATTGCTAACTCACTTTAGCGACGAGCGACCGTTCATTGCTAACTCACTTTAGCGACGAGCGACCGTTCATTGCTAACTCACTTTAGCGACGAGCGACCGTTCATTGCTAACTCACTTTAGCGACGAGCGACCGTTCATTGCTAACTCACTTTAGCGACGAGCGACCGTTCATTGCTAACTCACTTTAGCGACGAGCGACCGTTCATTGCTAACTCACTTTAGCGACGAGCGACCGTTCATTGCTAACTCACTTTAGCGACGACGAGCGACCGTTCATTGCTAACTCACTTTAGCGACGAGCGACCGTTCATTGCAAACTCACTTTAGCGACGAGCGACCGTTCATTGCTAACTCACTTTAGCGACGAGCGACCGTTCATTGCAAACTCACTTTAGCGACGAGCGACCGTTCATTGCTAACTCACTTTAGCGACGAGCGACCGTTCATTGCTAACTCACTTTAGCGACGAGCGACCGTTCATTGCTAACTCACTTTAGCGACGAGCGACCGTTCATTGCTAACTCACTTTAGCGACGAGCGACCGTTCAGCGAGCGCGTTCAACTCACTTTAGCGACGAGCGACCGTTCATTGCTAACTCACTTTAGCGACGAGCGACCGTTCATTGCTAACTCACTTTAGCGACGAGCGACCGTTCATTGCTAACTCACTTTAGCGACGAGCGACCGTTCATTGCTAACTCACTTTAGCGACGAGCGACCGTTCATTGCTAACTCACTTTAGCGACGAGCGACCGTTCATTGCTAACTCACTTTAGCGACGAGCGACCGTTCATTGCTAACTCACTTTAGCGACGAGCGACCGTTCATTGCTAACTCACTTTAGCGACGAGCGACCGTTCATTGCTAACTCACTTTAGCGACGAGCGACCGTTCATTGCTAACTCACTTTAGCGACGAGCGACCGTTCATTGCTAACTCACTTTAGCGACGAGCGACCGTTCATTGCTAACTCACTTTAGCGACGAGCGACCGTTCATTGCTAACTCACTTTAGCGACGAGCGACCGTTCATTGCTAACTCACTTTAGCGACGAGCGACCGTTCATTGCTAACTCACTTTAGCGACGAGCGACCGTTCATTGCTAACTCACTTTAGCGACGAGCGACCGTTCATTGCTAACTCACTTTAGCGACGAGCGACCGTTCATTGCTCAAACTCACTTTAGCGAGCGAGCGACCGTTCATTGCTAACTCACTTTAGCGACGAGCGACCGTTCATTGCTAACTCACTTTAGCGACGAGCGACCGTTCATTCATTGCTAACTCACTTTAGCGACGAGCGACCGTTCATTTGCTAACTCACTTTAGCGACGAGCGACCCGTTCATTGCGACCGTTCAACTCACTTTAGCGACGAGCGACCGTTCATTGCTAACTCACTTTAGCGACGAGCGACCGTTCATTGCTAACTCACTTTAGCGACGAGCGACCGTTCATTGCTAACTCACTTTAGCGACGAGCGACCGTTCATTGCTAACTCACTTTAGCGACGAGCGACCGTTCATTGCTAACTCACTTTAGCGACGAGCGACCGTTCATTGCTAACTCACTTTAGCGACGAGCGACCGTTCATTGCTAACTCACTTTAGCGACGAGCGACCGTTCATTGCTAACTCACTTTAGCGACGAGCGACCGTTCATTGCTAACTCACTTTAGCGACGAGCGACCGTTCATTGCTAACTCACTTTAGCGACGAGCGACCGTTCATTGCTAACTCACTTTAGCGACGAGCGACCGTTCATTGCTAACTCACCGTTCATTGCGAACTCACTTTAGCGACGAGCGACCGTTCATTGCTAACTCACTTTAGCGACGAGCGACCGTTCATTGCTAACTCACTTTAGCGACGAGCGACCGTTCATTGCTAACTCACTTTAGCGACGAGCGACCGTTCATTGCGACCGTTCGTTCATTAACTCACTTTAGCGACGAGCGACCGTTCATTGCGAACTCACTTTAGCGACGAGCGACCGTTCATTGCAAACTCACTTTAGCGACGAGCGACCGTTCATTGCTAACTCACTTTAGCGACGAGCGACCGTTCATTGCTAACTCACTTTAGCGACGAGCGACCGTTCATTTGCAAACTCACTTTAGCGACGAGCGACCGTTCATTGACCGTTCACTAGCGCGAGCGACCGTTCATTGAAAACTCTTTAGCGACGAGCGACCGTTCATTGCTAACTCACTTTAGCGACGAGCGACCGTTCATTGCTAACTCACTTTAGCGACGAGCGACCGTTCATTGCTAACTCACTCGACGACCGTTCGTTGCCAAACTCACTTTAGCGAGCGACCGTTCATTGCTAACTCACTTTAGCGACGAGCGACCGTTCATTGCGAACTCACTTTAGCGACGAGCGACCGTTCATTGCTAACTCACTTTAGCGACGAGCGACCGTTCATTGCTAACTCACTTTAGCGACGAGCGACCGTTCATTTGCGAACTCACTTTAGCGACGAGCGACCGTTCATTGCTAACTCACTTTAGCGACGAGCGACCGTTCATTGCTAACTCACTTTAGCGCGAGCGACCGTTCGTTCATTGCTAACTCACTTTAGCGACGAGCGACCGTTCATTGCTAACTCACTTTAGCGACGACGAGCGACCGTTCATTGCTAACTCACTTTAGCGACGAGCGACCGTTCATTGCTAACTCACTTTAGCGACGAGCGACCGTTCATTGCTAACTCACTTTAGCGACGAGCGACCGTTCATTGCTAACTCACTTTAGCGACGAGCGACCGTTCATTGCTAACTCACTTTAGCGACGAGCGACCGTTCATTGCTAACTCACTTTAGCGACGAGCGACCGTTCATTGCTAACTCACTTTAGCGACGAGCGACCGTTCATTGCTAACTCACTTTAGCGACGAGCGACCGTTCATTGCTAACTCACTTTAGCGACGAGCGACCGTTCATTGCTAACTCACTTTAGCGACGAGCGACCGTTCATTGCTAACTCACTTTAGCGACGAGCGACCGTTCATTGCTAACTCACTTTAGCGAGCGAGCGACCGTTCATTTCTCACTTTGCGAACCGTTTCGTTTTAGCGACGAGCGACCGTTCATTGCTAAACTCACTTTAGCGACGAGCGACCGTTCATTGCTAACTCACTTTAGCGACGAGCGACCGTTCATTGCAAACTCACTTTAGCGACGAGCGACCGTTCATTGCCGTTCTTTTGCGACGACCGTTCATTGCGAACTCACTTTAGCGACGAGCGACCGTTCATTGCGAACTCACTTTAGCGACGAGCGACCGTTCATTGCAAACTCACTTTAGCGACGAGCGACCGTTCATTGCTAACTCACTTTAGCGACGAGCGACCGTTCATTGCTAACTCACTTTAGCGACGAGCGACCGTTCATTGCAAACTCACTTTAGCGACGAGCGACCGTTCATTGCTAACTCACTTTAGCGACGAGCGACCGTTCATTGCTAACTCACTTTAGCGACGAGCGACCGTTCATTGCTAACTCACTTTAGCGACGAGCGACCGTTCATTCATTAACTCACTTTAGCGACGAGCGACCGTTCATTGCTAACTCACTTTAGCGACGAGCGACCGTTCATTGCTAACTCACTTTAGCGACGAGCGACCGTTCATTGCTAACTCACTTTAGCGACGAGCGACCGTTCATTGCTAACTCACTTTAGCGACGAGCGACCGTTCATTTGCTAACTCACTTTAGCGACGAGCGACCGTTCATTGCTAACTCTTTAGCGCGACGAGCGACCGTTCATTGCTAACTCACTTTAGCGACGAGCGACCGTTCATTGCTAACTCACTTTAGCGACGAGCGACCGTTCATTGCAAACTCACTTTTTAGCGAGCGACCGACCGTTCATTGCTAACTCACTTTAGCGACGAGCGACCGTTCATTGCCGTTCACTTTAGCGACGAGCGACCGTTCATTGCTAACTCACTTTAGCGACGAGCGACCGTTCATTGCTAACTCACTTTAGCGACGAGCGACCGTTCATTTGCTAACTCACTTTAGCGACGAGCGACCGTTCATTGCTAACTCACTTTAGCGACGAGCGACCGTTCATTCATTTCAACTCACGTTTTGCTAACGAGCGACCGTTCATTGCTAACTCACTTTAGCGACGAGCGACCGTTCATTGCGAACTCACTTTAGCGACGAGCGACCGTTCATTGCTAACTCACTTTAGCGGCGACGAGCGACCGTTCATTGCTAAAAACTCACTTTAGCGACGAGCGACCGTTCATTGCTTAAACTCACTTTAGCGACGAGCGACCGTTCATTGCGAACTCACTTTAGCGACGAGCGCGACCGTTCATTGCTAACTCACTTTAGCGACGAGCGACCGTTCATTCATTAACTCACTTTAGCGACGAGCGACCGTTCATTGCGAACTCACTTTAGCGACGAGCGACCGTTCATTGCCAAACTCACTTTAACTCACGACCGTTCACGCGACGACCGTTCATTTTCAAACTCACTTTAGCGACGAGCGACCGTTCATTGCGAACTAACTCACTTTAGACGAGCGACCGTTCATTGCAAACTCACTTTAGCGACGAGCGACCGTTCATTGCAAACTCACTTTAGCGACGAGCGACCGTTCATTGCTAACTCACTTTAGCGACGAGCGACCGTTCATTGCTAACTCACTTTAGCGACGAGCGACCGTTCATTGCTAACTCACTTTTTAGCGACGACGACCGTTCATTGCTAACTCACTTTAGCGACGAGCGACCGTTCATTGCTAACTCACTTTAGACGAGCGACCGACCGTTCATTGCTAACTCACTTTAGCGACGAGCGACCGTTCATTGCTAACTCACTTTAGCGCGACGACACTTTTCATTGTTAAACGAGCGACCGTTCGACCGTTCATTTTCACTCACTTTCGACGAGCGACCGTTCATTGCGAACTCACTTTAGCGACGAGCGACCGTTCATTGCTAACTCACTTTAGCGACGAGCGACCGTTCATTGCTAACTCACTTTAGCGACGAGCGACCGTTCAGTGCAAACTCACTTTAGCGACGAGCGACCGTTCATTGCGAACTCTATTTAGCGACGAACGGCCGTTCATTGACAACACACATTAGCAACGAACGACCGTTCATTGCTAACTCACTTTAACGACGAACGACCGTTCATTGCTAACTCACTTTAGCGACGAGCGACCGTTCATTGCGAACTCACTTTAGCGACGAGCGACCGTTCATTGCTAACTCACTTTAGCGACGAGCGACCGTTCATTGCTAACTCACTTTAGCGACGAGCGACCGTTCATTTGCAAACTCACTTTAGCGACGAGCGACCGTTCATTGCTAACTCACTTTAGCGACGAGCGACCGTTCATTGCAAACTCACTTTAGCGACGAGCGACCGTTCATTGCGAACTCACTTTAGCGACGAGCGACCGTTCATTGCAAACTCACTTTAGCGACGAGCGACCGTTCATTGCTAACTTCACTTTAGCGACGAGCGACCGTTCATTGCTAACTCACTTTAGCGACGAGCGACCGTTCATTCATTAACTCACTTTAGCGACGAGCGACCGTTCATTGCTAACTCACTTTAGCGACGCGACCGTTCGTTCGTTCACTTTTAACTCGACCGTTTTAGCGACGAGCGACCGTTCATTGCTAACTCACTTTAGCGACGAGCGACCGTTCATTGCAAACTCACTTTAGCGACGAGCGACCGTTCATTTGCTAACTCACTTTAGCGACGAGCGACCGTTCATTGCTAACTCACTTTAGCGACGAGCGACCGTTCATTGCTAACTCACTTTAGCGACGAGCGACCGTTCATTGCAAACTCACTTTAGCGACGAGCGACCGTTCATTGCTAACTCACTTTAGCGACGAGCGACCGTTCATTTGCAAACTCACTTTAGCGACGAGCGACCGTTCATTGCTAAAACTCACTTTAGCGAGCGAGCGACCGTTCATTTAACTCACTTTACGACGAGCGAGCGACGTTCATGTTAACCGTTCAGCGCGCGACTCCGTTCATTGCGACGCGCGACGACCGTTCATTGCTAAACTCACTTTAGCGACGAGCGACCGTTCATTGCGAACTCACTTTAGCGACGAGCGACCGTTCATTTAACTCAAACTCACTTTAGCGACGAGCGACCGTTCATTGCAAACTCACTTTAGCGACGAGCGACCGTTCATTGCGAACTCACTTTAGCGACGACGAGCGACCGTTCATTTGCAAACTCACTTTGCGCGAGCGACCGTTCATTTGCGAACTCTTTAGCGCGAGCGACCGTTCATTCATTTAACTCACTTTAGCGACGAGCGACCGTTCATTGCTAACTCACTTTAGCGACGAGCGACCGTTTCATTGCTAACTCACTTTAGCGACGAGCGACCGTTCATTGCGAACTCACTTTAGCGACGAGCGACCGTTCATTTGCTAACTCACTTTAGCGACGAGCGACCGTTCATTGCTAACTCACTTTAGCGACGAGCGACCGTTCATTTCATTGCAAACTCACTTTAGCGACGAGCGACCGTTCATTGCAAACTCACTTTAGCGACGAGCGACCGTTCATTGCTAAAACTCACTTTAGCGACGAGCGACCGTTCATTGCTAACTCACTTTAGCGACGAGCGACCGTTCATTGCCAAACTTCACTTTAGCGACGAGCGCGACCGTTCATTGCTAACTCACTTTAGCGACGAGCGACCGTTCATTTGCTAACTCACTTTAGCGACGAGCGACCGTTCATTGCTAACTCACTTTAGCGACGAGCGACCGTTCAGCGACGAGCGACCGTTCATTTGCAAACTCACTTTAGCGACGAGCGACCGTTCATTTTTAACTCACTTTAGCGACGAGCGACCGTTCATTCACTTTAACTCACTTTAGCGACGAGCGACCGTTCATTGCTAACTCACTTTAGCGACGAGCGACCGTTCATTGCTAACTCACTTTAGCGGCGAGCGCGACCGTTCATTTGCAAACTCACTTTAGCGACGACGACCGTTCATTGCTAACTCACTTTAGCGACGAGCGACCGTTCATTGCTAACTCACTTTAGCGACGAGCGACCGTTCATTGAAACTCACTCACTAGCGACGAGCGACCGTTCATTGCGAACTCACTTTAGCGACGAACGACCGTTCATTGCGAACTCACTTTAGCGACGAACGACCGTTCATTGCGAACTCACTTTAGCGACGAACGACCGTTCATTGCGAACTCACTTTAGCGACGAACGACCGTTCATTGTTAACTCGCTTTAGCGACGAACGACCGTTCATTTTTAACTCGCTTTAGCGACGAACGACCGTTCATTGTTAACTCGCTTTAGCGACGAACGACCGTTCATTGGTAACTCACTTTAGCGACGAGCGACCGTTCATTGCAAACTCTTTTTAGCGACGAGCGACCGTTCATTAACTCACTTTAGCGACGAGCGACCGTTCATTTGCGAACTCACTTTAGCGACGAGCGACCGTTCATTGCTAACTCACTTTAGCGACGAGCGACCGTTCATTGCTAACTCACTTTAGCGACGAGCGAGCGACCGTTCATTGCTAACTCACTTTAGCGACGAGCGACCGTTCGTTCATTCACTTTAAGCGACGAGCGACGTTCCGTTCATTGCGAACTCACCGTTCGTTTGCAAACTCACTTTAGCGACGAGCGACCGTTCATTGCGAACTCACTTTCACTTTAGCGACGCGACCGTTCATTTGCTAACTCACTTTAGCGACGAGCGACCGTTCATTGCAAACTCACTTTAGCGACGAGCGACCGTTCATTGCTAACTCACTTTAGCGACGAGCGACCGTTCATTGCTAAACTCACTTTAGCGACGAGCGACCGTTCATTGCAAACTCACTTTAGCGAGCGAGCGACCGTTCATTCATTAACTCACTTTAGCGAGCGACGACCGTTCATTGCTAACTCACTTTAGCGACGAGCGACCGTTCATTGCAAACAAACTTTCACGACGAGCGACCGTTCGACGAGCGACCGTTCATTTGCCAAACTCACTTTAGCGGCGACGAGCGACCGTTCATTGCTAACTCACTTTAGCGACGAGCGACCGTTCATTGCAAACTCACTTAGCGACGAGCGACCGTTCATTGCTAACTCACTTTAGCGAGCGACGACCGTTCATTGCTAACTCACTTTAGCGACGAGCGACCGTTCATTGCTAACTCACTTTAGCGACGAGCGACCGTTCATTGCAAACTCACTTTAGCGACGAGCGACCGTTCATTGCTAACTCACTTTAGCGACGAGCGACCGTTCATTGCTAAACTCACTTAGCGACGAGCGACCGTTCATTGCTAACTCACTTTAGCGACGAGCGACCGTTCATTGCTAACTCACTTTAGCGCGACGAGCGACCGTTCATTGCTAACTCACTTTAGCGACGAGCGACCGTTCATTGCTAACTCACTTTAGCGACGAGCGACCGTTCATTGCTAACTCACTTTAGCGACGAGCGACCGTTCATTGCTAACTCACTTTAGCGACGAGCGACCGTTCATTGCGTTCAACTCACTTTAGCGACGAGCGACCGTTCATTGCAAACTCTCTTTAGCGACGAGCGACCGTTCATTGCTAACTCACTTTAGCGACGAGCGACCGTTCATTCTAACTCACTTTAGCGACGAGCGACCGTTCCGTTCATTGCTAACTCTTTAGCGACGAGCGACCGTTCATTGCTAACTCACTTTAGCGACGAGCGACCGTTCATTGCTAACTCACTTTAGCGACGAGCGACCGTTCATTGCAAAAAACTTTCACTTTAGCGACGAGCGACCGTTCATTTGCCAACTCACTTTAGCGACGAGCGACCGTTCATTTAACTCACTTTTCGCGACGAGCGAGCGACCGTTCATTTAGCGACGACGCGACCTCACTTTGAAAACTCACTTTAGCGACGAGCGACCGTTCATTTGCAAACTCACTTTAGCGACGAGCGACCGTTCATTGCTAACTCACTTTAGCGACGAGCGACCGTTCATTGCAAACTCACTTTAGCGACGAGCGACCGTTCATTGCAAACTCACTTTAGCGAGCGAGCGACCGTTCATTGCGAACTCACTTTAGCGACGAGCGACCGTTCATTGCTAACTCACTTTAGCGACGAGCCGTTCGTTCATTGCAAACTCACTTTACGACGAGCGACCGTTCATTGCTAACTCACTTTAGCGACGAGCGACCGTTCATTGAAAACTCACTTTAGCGACGAGCGACCGTTCATTGCTAACTCACTTTAGCGACGAGCGACGTTCGTTCATTTTGAAACTCTCACTTTAGCGAGCGACCGTTCATTCATTGCTTCTTTAGCGACGAGCGAGCGACCGTTCATTGCCGAACTCACTTTAGCGACGAGCGACCGTTCATTTGCGAACTCACTTTAGCGACGAGCGACCGTTCATTTGCAAACTCACTTTAGCGACGAGCGACCGTTCATTGCTAACTCACTTTAGCGACGAGCGACCGTTCATTGCTAACTCACTTTAGCGACGAGCGACCGTTCATTTTAACAAACTCACTTTAGCGAGCGACGACCGTTCATTGCGACGAACTTTCACTTTAGCGACGAGCGACCGTTCATTGCTAACTCACTTTAGCGACGAGCGACCGTTCATTTGCAAACTCACTTTAGCGACGAGCGACCGTTCATTTAAAAACTCACTTTAGCGACGAGCGACCGTTCATTGCTAACTCACTTTAGCGACGAGCGACCGTTCATTGCTAACTCACTTTAGCGACGAGCGACCGTTCATTGCTAACTCACTTTAGCGACGAGCGACCGTTCATTGCTAACTCAC
Source organism: Aristolochia fimbriata (assembly GCA_019845555.1). Taxonomy (NCBI): domain Eukaryota; kingdom Viridiplantae; phylum Streptophyta; class Magnoliopsida; order Piperales; family Aristolochiaceae; genus Aristolochia; species Aristolochia fimbriata. The sequence goes on from JAINDJ010000182.1 coordinate 16,567, forward strand.
TTTAGCGACGAGCGACCGTTCATTTGCGAACTCACTTGCTTTAGCGACGAGCCGTTCGTTCATTGCCAAACTCACTTTAGCGAGCGACCGTTCATTCATTGTTCTCACTTTAGCGACGAGCGACCGTTCATTTGCCAAACTCAGCGAGCGAGCGACCGTTCATTGCTAACTCACTTTAGCGACGAGCGACCGTTCATTGCGAACTCACTTTAGCGACGAGCGACCGTTCATTTGCAAACTCACTTTAGCGACGAGCGACCGTTCATTGCTAACTCACTTTAGCGACGAGCGACCGTTCATTGCTAACTCACTTTAGCGACGAGCGACCGTTCATTTAAAAACTCACTAGCGAGCGAGCGACCGTTCATTGCTAACTCACTTTAGCGACGAGCGACCGTTCATTTGCAAACTCACTTTAGCGACGAGCGACCGTTCATTTGCTAACTCACTTTAGCGACGACGAGCGACCGTTCATTTCATTAACTAACTCACTTTAGCGACGAGCGACCGTTCATTTTAACTCACTTTAGCGACGAGCGACCGTTCATTGCGAACTCACTTTAGCGACGAGCGACGTTCGTTCATTGCTAACTCACTTTAGCGACGAGCGACCGTTCATTGCTAACTCACTTTAGCGACGAGCGACCGTTCATTGCGAACTCACTTTAGCGAGCGAGCGACCGTTCATTGCTAACTCACTTTAGCGACGAGCGACCGTTCATTGCTAACTCACTTTAGCGACGAGCGACCGTTCATTGCAAACTCACTAGCGCGACGAGCGACCGTTCATTTGCTAACTCACTTTAGCGACGAGCGACCGTTCATTTTGCAAAACTTCACTTAGCGAGCGCGACTTTCACGTTCGAGCGACCGTTCGTTTGCTAACTCACTTTAGCGACGAGCGACCGTTCATTGCTAACTCACTTTAGCGACGAGCGACCGTTCATTGCAAACTCACTTTAGCGACGAGCGACCGTTCATTGCTAACTCACTTTAGCGACGAGCGACCGTTCGTTCTTGCGCACTCACTTTAGCACGACGAGCGACGACCGTTCATTGCTCTTTCACTTTACGAGCGACCGTTCATTGTTAACTCACTTTAGCGAGACGAGCGACCGTTCATTTGCGAACTCACTTTAGCGACGAGCGACCGTTCATGCTAACTCACTTTAGCGAGCGACGAGCGACCGTTCATTGCTAACTCACTTTAGCGACGAGCGACCGTTCATTGCAAACTCACTTTAGCGACGCGACCGACCGACCGTTCATTCACTTTAACTCACTTTAGCGACGAGCGACCGTTCATTCATTGCAAACTCACTTTAGCGACGAGCGACCGTTCATTTGAAAACTCACTTTAGCGACGAGCGACCGTTCATTTGCGAACTCACTTTAGCGACGAGCGACCGTTCATTGCTAACTCACTTTTAAGCGACGAGCGTTCGTTTGCTAAACTCACTTAGCGAGCGAGCGACCGTTCGTTCATTGCAAACTCACTTTCGCGAGCGAGCGACCGTTCATTGCGAACTCACTTTAGCGACGAGCGACCGTTCATTCATTGCTAACTCACTTTTAGCGACGAGCGACCGTTCATTGCGAACTCACTTTAGCGACGAGCGACCGTTCATTGCAAACTCACTTTTAGCGAGCGAGCGACGTTCATTTCATTTGCTAAAACTCACTTTAGCGACCGAGCGACCGTTCATTGCGAAACTCTTTAGCGCGACGAGCGACCGTTCATTGCGTTCACTTTAGCGACGAGCGACCGTTCATTTGCGAACTCACTTTAGCGACGAGCGACCGTTCATTTGCAAACTCACTTTAGCGACGAGCGACCGTTCATTGCTAACTCACTTTAGCGACGAGCGACCGTTCATTGCTAACTCACTTTAGCGACGAGCGACCGTTCATTGCTAACTCACTTTAGCGACGAGCGACCGTTCATTGCTAACTCACTTTAGCGACGAGCGACCGTTCATTGCTCAACTCACTTTAGCGACGAGCGACCGTTCATTGCTAACTCACTTTAGCGACGAGCGACCGTTCATTGCTAACTCACTTTAGCGACGAGCGACCGTTCATTGCTAACTCACTTTAGCGACGAGCGACCGTTCATTTCAACTCTCACGAGCCGTTCATTGCTAACTCACTTTAGCGCGACGAGCGACCGTTCATTGCTAACTCACTTTAGCGACGAGCGACGTTCGTTCATTCACTTTAACTCACGACGAGCGACGAGCGACCGTTCATTGCGAACTCACTTTAGCGACGAGCGACCGTTTCATTTGCAAACTCACTTTAGCGACGAGCGACCGTTCATTTGCTAACTCACTTTAGCGACGAGCGACCGTTCATTGCTAACTTCACTTTAGCGACGAGCGACCGTTCATTTGCTAACTCACTTTAGCGACGAGCGACCGTTCATTGCAAACTCACTTTAGCGACGAGCGACCGTTCATTGCTAACTCACTTTAGCGACGAGCGACCCGTTCTTTAGCGACGCGCGACCGTTCATTTGCTAACTCACTTTAGCGACGAGCGACCGTTCATTGTTAACTCACTTTAGCGGCGACGAGCGACCGTTCATTGCTAACTCACTTTAGCGACGAGCGACCGTTCATTGCAAACTCACTTTAGCGACGAGCGACCGTTCATTGCTAACTCACTTTAGCGAGCGAGCGAGCGACCGTTCATTTGCAAACTCACTTTAGCGACGAGCGTTCGTTCATTGCTAACTCACTTTAGCGACGAGCGACCGTTCATTGCTTAACTCACTTTAGCGACGAGCGACCGTTCATTGCTAACTCACTTTAGCGACGACGAGCGAGCGACCGTTCATTGCTAACTCACTTTAGCGACGAGCGACCGTTCATTGCGAACTCACTTTAGCGACGAGCGACCGTTCATTGCTAACTCACTTTAGCGACGAGCGACCGTTCATTTGCCAAACTCACTTTAGCGACGAGCGACCGTTCATTGCTAACTCACTTTAGCGACGAGCGACCGTTCATTGCTAACTCACTTTAGCGACGAGCGACCGTTCATTGCATTAACTCACTTTAGCGACGTTCGACCGTTCATTGCTAACTTTCACTTTATTGCGACGAGCGACCGTTCATTGCTAACTTCACGACGAGCGACCGTTCATTTTTTAACTCACTTTAGCGACGAGCGACCGTTCATTGCGAACTCACTTTAGCGACGAGCGACCGTTCATTGCTAACTCACTTTAGCGACGAGCGACCGTTCATTGCTAACTCACTTTAGCGACGAGCGACCGTTCATTGCTAACTCACTTTAGCGACGAGCGACCGTTCATTGCGAACTCACTTTTAGCGACGAGCGACCGTTCATTGCTAACTCACTTTAGCGAGCGACGACGTTCATTGCTAACTCTTTAGCGACGAGCGACCGTTCATTGCTAACTCACTTTAGCGACGAGCGACCGTTCATTGCTAACTCAACTCACTTTAGCGACGAGCGACCGTTCATTGCTTTAACTCACTTTAGCGACGAGCGACCGTTCATTGCTAACTCACTTTAGCGAGCGAGCGACCGTTCATTGCTAACTCACTTTAGCGACGAGCGACCGTTCATTTGCAAACTCACTTTAGCGACGAGCGACCGTTCATTGCGAACTCACTTTAGCGACGAGCGACCGTTCATTGCTAACTCACTTTAGCGACGAGCGACCGTTCATTGCTAACTCACTTTAGCGACGAGCGACCCGTTCATTGCTAAACTCACTTTAGCGACGAGCGACCGTTCATTGCTAACTCACTTCGAGCGAGCGACGTTCGTTCATTGCTAACTCACTTTAGCGACGAGCGACCGTTCATTTGCTAACTCACTTTAGCGACGAGCGACCGACCGTTCATTGCAAACTCACTTTAGCGACGAGCGACCGTTCATTTGCCGTTCATTCACGAGCGACGAGCGACCGTTCATTTAACTCACTTTTAGCGACGAGCGACCGTTCATTGCTTAACTCACTTTAGCGACGAGCGACCGTTCATTGCTAACTCACTTTAGCGAGCGAGCGACCGTTCATTTGCTTAAACTCACTTTAGAGCGAGCGACCGTTCATTGCAAACTCACTTTAGCGACGAGCGACCGTTCATTGCGAACTCACTTTAGCGACGAGCGACCGTTCATTTTAACTCACTTTAGCGACGAGCGACCGTTCATTGCAAACTCACTTTAGCGACGAGCGACCGTTCATTGCTAACTCACTTTAGCGACGAGCGACCGTTCATTGCTAACTCACTTTAGCGACGAGCGACCGTTCATTGCTAACTCACTTTAGCGACGAGCGACCGTTCATTGCTAACTCACTTTAGCGACGAGCGACCGTTCATTGCTAACTCACTTTAGCGAGCGAGCGACCGTTCATTGCTAACTCACTTTAGCGACGAGCGACCGTTCATTTTGCTAACTCACTTTAGCGACGAGCGACCGTTCATTGCGCGAACTCACTTTAGCGCGAGCGACGAGCGACCGTTCATTGCAAACTCACTTTAGCGACGAGCGACCGTTCATTTGCAAACTCTTTAGCGACGAGCGTTCCGTTCATGCTAAACTCACTTTAGCGACGAGCGACCGTTCATTGCGAACTCACTTTAGCGACGAGCGACCGTTCATTTGCTAACTCACTTTTAGCGAGCGACGACCGTTCATTGCTAACTCACTTTAGCGACGAGCGACCGTTCGAGCGACCGTTCACCGTTCATTGCTAACTCACTTTAGCGACGAGCGACCGTTCATTGCGTTCACTTTAGCGACGAGCGACCGTTCATTCATTGAACTCACTTTAGCGACGAGCGACCGTTCATTGCTAACTCACTTTAGCGACGAGCGACCGTTCATTGCTAACTCACTTTAGCTCACTTTTCGTTCATTGCTAACTCGACCGTTCGTTTTTAACTCACTTTTAGCGACGAGCGACCGTTCATTTGCTAACTCACTTTAGCGACGAGCGACCGTTCATTGCTAACTCACTTTAGCGACGAGCGACCGTTCATTGCTAACTCACTTTAGCGACGAGCGACCGTTCATTGCTAACTCACTTTAGCGACGAGCGACCGTTCATTGCGAACTCACTTTAGCGACGAGCGACCGTTCATTGCGAACTCACTTTAGCGACGAGCGACCGTTCATTGCTAACTCACTTTAGCGACGAGCGACCGTTCATTTGCGAACTCACTTTAGCGACGAGCGACCGTTCATTGCAAACTCACTTTAGCGACGAGCGACCGTTCATTGCTAACTCACTTTAGCGACGAGCGACCGTCATTTTGCTAACTTTAGCGACGAGCGACCGTTCATTGCTAACTCACGACGAGCGACCGTTCATTGCTAACTCACTTTAGCGACGAGCGACCGTTCATTGCTAACTCACTTTAGCGAGCGACGAGCGACCGTTCATTGCTAACTCACTTTAGCGACGAGCGACCGTTCATTGCAAACTCACTTTAGCGACGAGCGACCGTTCATTGCAAACTCACTTAGCGACGAGCGACCGTTCATTGCTAACTCACTTTAGCGACGAGCGACCGTTCATTGCTAACTCACTTTAGCGACGAGCGACCGTTCATTGCAAAACTCACTTTAGCGACGAGCGACCGTTCATTGCTAACTCACTTTAGCGACGAGCGACCGTTCATTGCTAACTCACTTTAGCGACGAGCGACCGTTCATTGACCGTTCACTTTAGCGACGAGCGACCGTTTCACTTTAACTCGACGAGCGACCGTTCATTGTTAACTCACTTTAGCGACGAGCGACCGTTCATTGCTAACTCTTTAGCGCGCGACGAGCGACCGTTCATTCAAACTCACTTTAGCGACGAGCGACCGTTCATTGCAAAACTTTAGCGCGGCGACCGTTCATTTCTAATTGCGACGAGCGACCGTTCAACTCACTTTAGCGACGAGCGACCGTTCATTCTAACTCAACTCACTTTAGCGACGAGCGACCGTTCATTGCAAACTCACTTTAGCGACGAGCGACCGTTCATTGCTAACTCACTTTCACTTTAGCGACGAGCGACCGTTCATTGCTAACTCACTTTAGCGACGAGCGACCGTTCATTGCTAACTTCTTTAGCGACGACCGTTCATTGCTAACGACGAGCGAGCGACCGTTCATTGCTAACTCACTTTAGCGACGAGCGACCGTTCATTGCGAACTCACTTTAGCGACGAGCGACCGTTCATTGCTAACTCACTTAGCGCGACGAGCGACCGTTCATTTGCTAACTCACTTTAGCGACGAGCGAGCGACCGTTCACTTTTGCGAACTTCATTTTAGCGACGACGCGACCGTTCATTTTGCTAACTCACTTTTTAGCGACGCGACCGTTCATTTGCAAACTCACTTTAGCGACGAGCGACCGTTCATTTTAACTCTTTAGCGACGAGCGACCGTTCATTGCGACTCACTTTAGCGACGACGACCGTTCACTTAACTCACTTTAGCGCGACGAGCGACCGTTCATTGCTAACTCCTTTTTAGCGACGAGCGACCGTTCATTGCTAACTCACTTTAGCGACGAGCGACCGTTCATTGCGAACTCACTTTAGCGACGAGCGACCGTTCATTGCTAACTCACTTTAGCGACGAGCGACCGTTCATTGCGAACTCACTTTAGCGACGAGCGACCGTTCATTGCTAACTCACTTTAGCGACGAGCGACCGTTCACTCACTTTTGCTAACTCACGTTCACGACGACGACGACCGTTCATTTGCTAACTTTCGACGAGCGACCGTTCGACGAGCGACCGTTCGTTCATTTAACGAACTCACTTTAGCGACGAGCGACCGTTCATTGCTAACTCACTTTAGCGACGAGCGACCGTTCATTGCTAACTCACTTTAGCGACGAGCGACCGTTCATTGCTAACTCACTTTAGCGACGAGCGACCGTTCATTGCTAAAAACTCTTTTTAGCGGCGAGCGACCGTTCATTTGCGAACTCACTAACTCGACGAGCGACCGTTCATTCACTTTAGCGACGAACCGTTCTCACTTTAGCGACGAGCGACCGTTCCGTTCATTGCAACTCACTTTAGCGACGAGCGACCGTTCATTGCTAACTCACTTTAGCGACGAGCGACCGTTCATTGCTAACTCACTTTAGCGACGAGCGACCGTTCATTGCAAACTCACTTTAGCGACGAGCGCGACCGTTCATTCATTGCTAACTCACTTTAGCGACGAGCGACCGTTCATTTGCAAACTCACTTTACGACGACGACCGACCGTTCACTTTTGCTAACCGTTCTTTTACGCGACGAGCGACCGTTCATTGCTAACTCACTTTAGCGACGAGCGACCGTTTCATTCACGCGAACTCACTTTAGCGACGAGCGACCGTTCATTGCTAACTCACTTTAGCGACGAGCGACCGTTCATTGCTAACTCACTTTAGCGACGAGCGACCGTTCATTCATTAACTCACTTTAGCGACGAGCGACCGTTCATTGTTAACTCACTTTAGCGCGAGCGACCGTTCATTGCTAACTCACTTTAGCGACGAGCGACCGTTCATTTGCTAACTCACTTTAGCGACGAGCGACCGTTCATTGCTAACTCACTTTAGCGACGACCGTTCGTTCATTGCAAACTCACTTTAGCGACGAGCGACCGTTCATTGCTAACTCACTTTAGCGACGAGCGACCGTTCATTGCTAACTCACTTTAGCGACGAGCGACCGTTCATTTGCAAACTCACTTTAGCGACGAGCGACCGTTCATTGTTAACTCACTTTAGCGAGCGACCGAGCGTTCCGTTCATTGCTTTAACGAGCTCCGTTCATTTTAGCGACGAGCGACCGTTCATTGCTAACTCACTTTAGCGACGAGCGACCGTTCATTCAACTACTTTCACTTTAGCGACGCGACGACCGTTCATTGCTAACTCACTTTAGCGACGAGCGACCGTTCATTGCAAACTCACTTTAGCGACGAGCGACCGTTCATTTGCTAACTCACTTTAGCGACGAGCGACCGTTCGTTCACTTTGCGAAACGTTCACTTTTGCTAACTCACGACCGTTCATTGCTAACTCACTTTAGCGACGAGCGACCGTTCATTGCTAACTCACTTTAGCGGACGACGACCGTTCATTGCTAACTCACTTTAGCGACGAGCGACCGTTCATTGCTAACTCACTTTAGCGACGAGCGACCGTTCATTGCACTTAACTCACTTTAGCGACGAGCGACCGTTCATTGCTAACTCACTTTAGCGCGAGCGACCGTTCATTGCAAACTCTTTTAGCGGACGACCGTTCATTTCATTGCTTAACTCACTTTAGCGACGACGACCGTTCATTGCTAACTCACTTTAGCGAGCGACCGTTCATTGCTAACTCACTTTCACGACGCGACCGTTCGACCGTTCATTGCGAACGTTCACTTTAGCGACGAGCGACCGTTCATTGCTAACTCACTTTAGCGACGAGCGACCGTTCATTGCAAACTCACTTTAGCGACGAGCGACCGTTCATTGCAAACTCACTTTAGCGACGAGCGACCGTTCATTGCAAACTCACTTTAGCGACGAGCGACCGTTCATTGCTAAACTCACTTTAGCGACGAGCGACCGTTCATTGCTAACTCACTTTAGCGACGAGCGACCGTTCATTGCAAACTCTTTAGCGACGAGCGAGCGACGACCGTTCGTTTCATTAACACTTTAGCGACGAGCGACCGTTCATTGCGTTCACTTTGCTAACGAGCGACCGTTTTAGCGACTCAGCGACCGTTCATTCAAACTTCAGCGACGACGACCGACCGTTCATTTGCTAACTCTTTAGCGACGAGCGCGACCGTTCATTGCTAACTTTCAGCGAGCGAGCGACCGTTCATTGCGTTCACTTGCGACGCGCGACCGTTCTAACTTTAGCGACGAGCGACCGTTCATTCAAAACTCACTTTAGCGACGAGCGACCGTTCATTCATTAACTCACTTTAGCGACGAGCGACCGTTCATTGCTAACTCACTTTAGCGACGAGCGACCGTTCATTGCTAACTCACTTTAGCGCGACGAGCGACCGTTCATTGCTAACTCACTTTAGCGACGAGCGACCGTTCATTTGCGAACTCACTTTAGCGACGAGCGACCGTTCATTGCTAACTCACTTTAGCGACGAGCGACCGTTCATTGCAAACTCACTTTAGCGACGAGCGACCGTTCATTGCTAACTCACTTTAGCGACGAGCGACCGTTCATTGCCAAACTCACTTTAGCGACGAGCGACCGTTCATTGCTAACTCACTTTAGCGACGAGCGACCGTTCATTTGCTAACTTCTTTAGCGCGACGAGCGACCGTTTGCTAACTAACTCAGCGACGAGCGACCGTTCATTGCGAACTCACTTTAGCGAGCGACGACCGTTCGTTCATTGCTAACTCACTTTAGCGACGAGCGACCGTTCGTTTGCTAACTCACTTTAGCGACGAGCGACCGTTCATTTGCGAACTCACTTTAGCGACGAGCGACCGTTCATTGCTAACTCACTTTAGCGACGAGCGACCGTTCATTGCGAACTCACTTTAGCGACCGTTCGTTTCGCTAACTTCACTTTAGCGACGAACGACCGTTCATTTTAACTCACTTAGCGACGAGCGACCGTTCATTGCTAACTCACTTTAGCGACGAGCGACCGTTCATTGCTAACTCTTTAGCGACGAGCGAGCGACCGTTCATTGCAAACTCACTTTAGCGACGAGCGACCGTTCATTGCTAACTCACTTTAGCGACGAGCGACCGTTCATTGCTAACTCACTTTAGCGACGACGAGCGACCGTTCATTGCTAACTCACTTTAGCGACGAGCGACCGTTCATTGCAAACTCTTTTTAGCGACGAGCGACCGTTCATTGCTAACTCACTTTAGCGACGAGCGACCGTTCATTGCCAAACTCACTTTAGCGACGAGCCGTTCGTTCATTGCTAACTCACTTTAGCGACGAGCGACCGTTCATTGAAAACTCACTTTAGCGACGAGCGACCGTTCATTGCTAACTCACTTTAGCGAGCGACGAGCGACCGTTCATTGCAAACTCACTTTAGCGACGAGCGACCGTTCATTGCAAACTCACTTTAGCGACGAGCGACCGTTCATTGCTAACTCACTTTAGCGACGCGCGACCGTTCATTGCTAACTCACTTTAGCGACGAGCGACCGTCATTTTTGCAAACTCACTTTAGCGACGAGCGACCGTTCATTAACTCACACGCGCGACGAGCGACCGTTCATTGCGAACTCACTTTAGCGACGAGCGACCGTTCATTTGCTAACTCACTTTAGCGACGAGCGACCGTTCATTGCTAACTCACTTTAGCGACGAGCGACCGTTCATTGCTAATTGCGACGAGCGACCGTTCATTCAAACTCACTTTAGCGACGAGCGACCGTTCATTGCTAACTCACTTTAGCGACGAGCGACGACCGTTCATTGCAAACTCACTTTTAGCGACGAGCGACCGTTCATTAACTCACTTTAGCGACGAGCGACCGTTCATTGCTAACTCACTTTAGCGACGAGCGACCGTTCATTGCTAACTCACTTTAGCGCGACGAGCGACCGTTCATTGCTAACTCACTTTAGCGACGAGCGACCGTTCATTGCTAACTCACTTTAGCGACGAGCGACCGTTTCATTCACTTTAACTCACTTTAGCGACGAGCGAGCGACCGTTCATTGCTAACTCACTTTAGCGACGAGCGACCGTTCATTGCTAACTCACTTTAGCGACGAGCGACCGTTCATTGCTAACTCACTTTAGCGACGAGCGACCGTTCATTTTCACTTCACGACGAGCGACCGTTCATTGCTAACTCACTTTAGCGACGAGCGACCGTTCATTTAACTCACTTTAACTCACTTTAGCGACGAGCGACGTTCGTTCATTGCTAACTCACTTTAGCGACGAGCGACCGTTCATTGCTAACTCACTTTAGCGACGAGCGACCGTTCATTGCTAACTCACTTTAGCGACGAGCGACCCGTTCATTGCTAACTCAGCGACGAGCGACCGTTCATTGCTAACTCACTTTAGCGACGAGCGACCGTTCATTGCAAACTCACTTTAGCGACGAGCGACCGTTCATTGCGAACTTTCACTTTAGCGACGAGCCGTTCCGTTCATTGCGAACTCACTTTAGCGACGAGCGACCGTTCATTTGCAAACTTTAGCGACGAGCGACCGTTCATTGCTAACTCAAGCGACGAGCGACCGTTCATTGCAAACTCACTTTAGCGAGCGACCGTTCATTGCTAACTCACTTTAGCGACGAGCGACCGTTCATTGCTAACTCACTTTAGCGACGAGCGACCGTTCATTGCTAACTCACTTTAGCGACGAGCGACCGTTCATTGCTAACTCACTTTAGCGACGAGCGACCGTTCATTGCTAACTCACTTTAGCGACGAGCGACCGTTCATTTGCTACTTTCACTTTAGCGACGAGCGACCGTTCATTGCAAACTCACTTTAGCGACGAACGACCGTTCATTTTAACTCACTTTAGCGACCGTTCATTTGCTAACTCACTTTAGCGCGGCGAGCGACCGTTCATTGCTAACTCACTTTAGCGACGAGCGACCGTTCATTGCTAACTCACTTTAGCGACGAGCGACCGTTCATTGCTAACTCACTTTAGCGACGAGCGACCGTTCATTTGCTAACTCACTTTAGCGACGAGCGACCGTTCATTTGCTAACTCACTTTAGCGACGAGCGACCGTTCATTGCTAACTCACTTTAGCGACGAGCGACCGTTCATTTGCGAACTCACTTTAGCGACGACGACCGTTCATTTGAACTCACTTTAGCGACGAGCGACCGTTCATTGCAAACTCACTTTAGCGCGACGAGCGACCGTTCATTGCTAACTCACTTTAGCGACGAGCGACCGTTCATTGCAAACTCACTTTAGCGACGAGCGACCGTTCATAAAAACTCACTTTAGCGACGAGCGACCGTTCATTGCTAACTCACTTTAGCGCGACGAGCGACCGTTCATTTGCTAACTCACTTTAGCGACGAGCGACCGTTCATTGCTAACTCACTTTAGCGAGCGAGCGACCGTTCATTGTTAACTCGTTCTTTGCGACGAGCGACCGTTCATTGCTAACTCACTTTAGCGACGAGCGACCGTTCATTGCAAAACTTTCACTTTAGCGACGAGCGACCGTTCATTGCTAACTCACTTTAGCGACGAGCGACCGTTCATTGCTAACTCACTTTAGCGACGAGCGACCGTTCATTGCTAACTCACTTTAGCGACGAGCGACCGTTCATTGCTAACTCACTTTAGCGACGAGCGACCGTTCATTTGCAAACTCACTTTAGCGACGAGCGACCGTTCATTGCTAAACTCTTTAGCGACGAGCGACCGTTCATTTGCTAACTCACTTTAGCGACGAGCGACCGTTCATTTAACTCACTTTTAACATTCACTTTAGCGACGAGCGACCGTTCGTTCATTGCTAACTCACTTTAGCGACGAGCGACCGTTCATTTGCTAACTCACTTTAGCGACGAGCGACCGTTCATTTGCTAACTCACTTTAGCGACGAGCGACCGTTCATTGCTAACTCACTTTAGCGACGAGCGACCGTTCATTGCGAACTCTTTAGCGACGAGCGACCGTTCATTCTTAACGTTCACTTTGAACTCACGCGACGAGCGACCGTTCATTTGCTTTAGCGAACTCGTTCATTTAACTCACGAGCGACCGTTCATTGCGAACTCACTTTAGCGACGAGCGACCGTTCATTGCGAACTCACTTTAGCGACGAGCGACCGTTCATTGCTAACTCACTTTAGCGACGAGCGACCGTTCATTGCTAACTCACTTTAGCGACGAGCGACCGTTCATTGCTAACTCACTTTAGCGACGAGCGACCGTTCATTGCTAACTCACTTTAGCGACGAGCGACCGTTCATTGCGAACTCACTTTAGCGACGAGCGACCGTTCATTGCTAACTCACTTTAGCGACGAGCGACCGTTCATTGCGAAACTCTTTAGCGACGAGCGACCGTTCGAGCGACCGTTCATTGCTAACTCACTTTAGCGACGAGCGACCGTTCATTTGCTAACTCAGCGACGAGCGACCGTTCATTTGCTAACTCACTTTAGCGACGAGCGACCGTTCATTGCTAACTCACTTTAGCGACGAGCGACCGTTCATTGCTAACTCACTTTAGCGACGAGCGACCGTTCATTGCTAACTCACTTTAGCGACGAGCGACCGTTCATTGCTAACTCACTTTAGCGACGAGCGACCGTTCATTGCAAACTCACTTTAGCGACGAGCGACCGTTCATTGCTAACTCACTTTAGCGACGAGCGACCGTTCATTGCGAACTCACTTTAGCGACGAGCGACCGTTCATTGCTAACTCACTTTAGCGACGAGCGACCGTTCATTGCTAACTCACTTTAGCGACGAGCGACCGTTCATTCTAACTCACTTTAGCGACGAGCGACCGTTCATTGCTAACTTTAGCGACGAGCGACCGTTCATTGCTAACTCACTTTAGCGACGAGCGACCGTTCATTTGAACTCACTTTAGCGACGAGCGACCGTTCATTGCTAACTCTCTTTAGCGACGAGCGACCGTTCACCGTTCATTGCGAACTCACTTTACTCACGACGAGCGACCGTTCATTTTGCTAACTCACTTTAGCGAGCGAGCGACCGTTCATTGCTAACTCACTTTCAGCGAGCGACCGTTCATTTGCTAACTCACTTTAGCGACGAGCGACCGTTCATTGCTAACTCACTTTAGCGACGAGCGACCGTTCATTGCAAACTCACTTTTAGCGACGAGCGACCGTTCATTGCTAACTCACTTTAGCGACGAGCGACCATTTCATTGCTAACTCACTTTTAGCGACGAGCGACCGTTCATTGCTAACTCACTTTAGCGACGAGCGACCGTTCATTGCTAACTCACTTTAGCGACGAGCGACCGTTCATTGCTAACTCACTTTAGCGACGAGCGCGACCGTTCATTGCTAACTCACTTTAGCGACGAGCGACCGTTCATTGCTAACTCACTTTAGCGACGAGCGACCGTTCATTTGCGAACTCACTTTAGCGACGAGCGACCGTTCATTTGCTAACTCACTTTAGCGACGAGCGACCGTTCATTTCATTTAACAAACTTTCACTTTAGCGAGCGACCGAGCGACCGTTCATTGCTAACTCACGTTTTGCGACGAGCGACCGTTCATTTGCGAACTAACTCTTTAGCGACGAGCGACCGTTCATTGCTAACTCACTTTAGCGACGAGCGACCGTTCATTGCTAAGCGAGCGACGAGCGTTCGTTGCGAACGTTCACTTTAGCGACGAGCGACCGTTCATTGCTAACTCACTTTAGCGACGAGCGACCGTTCATTTGCTAACTCACTTTAGCGACGAGCGACCGTTCATTGCTAACTCACTTTAGCGACGAGCGACCGTTCATTGCTAACTCACTTTAGCGACGAGCGACCGTTCATTGCCAAACTCACTTTAGCGACGAGCGACCGTTCATGCTAAACTCACTTTAGCGGCGACGCGACCGTTCATTGCTAACTCTTTAGCGACGAGCGACCGTTCATTGCTAACTCACTTTAGCGACGAGCGACCGTTTCATTGCTAACTCACTTTAGCGACGAGCGACCGTTCATTGCTAACTCACTTTAGCGACGAGCGACCGTTCATTGCTAACTCTCACTTTAGCGACGAGCGACCGTTCATTGCTAACTCACTTTAGCGACGAGCGACCGTTCATTCAAACTCACTTTAGCGACGAGCGACCGTTCGACCGTTCATTGCGACTCGTTCATTGCGAACGACCGTTCATTGCTAACTCACTTTAGCGACGAGCGACCGTTCATTGCTAACTCACTTTAGCGACGAGCGACCGTTCATTTGCGAACTCACTTTAGCGACGAGCGACCGTTCATTGCGAACTCACTTTAGCGACGAGCGACCGTTCATTCATTAACGACTCACGACCGTTCGTTCATTGAACTCACTTTAGCGACGAGCGACCGTTCATTGCGAACTCACTTTAGCGACGAGCGACCGTTCATTTGCAAACTCACTTTAGCGACGAGCGACCGTTCATTGCTAACTCACTTTTTAGCGACGAGCGACCGTTCATTGCTAACTCACTTTAGCGACGAGCGACCGTTCATTGCGAACTCACTTTAGCGACGAGCGACCGTTCATTGCTAACTCACTTTAGCGACGAGCGACCGTTCATTGCTAACTCACTTTAGCGACGAGCGACCCGTTCATTCACTTTTAACTCACTTTAGCGACGAGCGACCGTTCATTGCTAACTCACTTTAGCGACGAGCGACCGTTCATTGCTAACTCACTTTAGCGACGAGCGACCGTTCATTGCTAACTCACTTTAGCGACGAGCGACGTTCCGTTCATTGCCAAACTCACTTTAGCGACGAGCGACCGTTCATTGCTAACTCACTTTAGCGACGAGCGACCGTTCATTGCTAACTCACTTTAGCGACGAGCGACCGTTCATTTGCTAACTCACTTTAGCGACGAGCGACCGTTCATTGCTAACTCACTTTAGCGACGAGCGACCGTTCATTGCTAACTCACTTTAGCGACGAGCGACCGTTCATTTGCAAACTCACTTTAGCGACGAGCGACCGTTCATTGCTAACTCACTTTAGCGACGAGCGACGACCGTTTGCTAACTCACTTTAGCGACGAGCGACCGTTCATTGCTAACTCACTTTAGCGACGAGCGACCGTTCATTGCAAACTCACTTTAGCGACGAGCGACCGTTCATTCAAACTCACTTTAGCGACGAGCGACCGTTCATTCTTTTGCTAACTCACGACCGTTCATTGCGAGCGACCGTTCATTGCTAACTCACTTTAGCGACGAGCGACCGTTCATTGCTAACTCACTTTAGCGACGAGCGACCGTTCATTGCTAACTCACTTTAGCGACGAGCGACCGTTCATTGCAAACTCACTTTAGCGACGAGCGACCGTTCATTGCTAACTCACTTTAGCGACGAGCGACCGTTCATTGCAAACTCACTTTAGCGACGAGCGACCCGTTCACTTTAGCGACGAGCGACCGTTCATTGCTAACTCACTTTAGCGACGAGCGACCGTTCATTGCTAACTCACTTTAGCGACGAGCGACCGTTCATTGCTAACTCACTTTAGCGACGAGCGACCGTTCATTGCTAACTCACTTTAGCGACGAGCGACCGTTCATTGCTAAAAGCGACGAGCGACCGTTCATTGCTAACTCACTTTTGCGCGACGCGACCGTTCATTGCTAAACTCACTTTAGCGACGAGCGACGTTTCATTGCAAACTCACTTTAGCGACGAGCGACCGTTCATTGCTAACTCACTTTAGCGACGAGCGACCGTTCATTGCTAACTCACTTTAGCGACGAGCGACCGTTCATTGCTCGACCGTTCACTTTAGCGACGAGCGACCGTTCATTGCAAACTCACTTTAGCGACGAGCGACCGTTCATTGCTAACTCACTTTAGCGGACGCGACCGACCGTTCTTTAGCGACGAGCGACCGTTCATTTAACTTTAGCGCGCGACGACCGTTCATTGCTAACTCACTTTAGCGACGAGCGACCGTTCATTTGCAAACTCACTTTAGCGACGAGCGACCGTTCATTGCTAACTCACTTTAGCGACGAGCGACCGTTCATTCACTTTAACTCACTTTAGCGACGAGCGACCGTTCATTGCTAACTCACTTTAGCGACGAGCGACCGTTCATTGCTAACTCACTTTAGCGACGAGCGACCGTTCATTTGCAAACTCACTTTAGCGACGAGCGACCGTTCATTTGCTAACTCACTTTAGCGGCGAGCGACCGTTCATTGCTAACTCACTTTAGCGACGAGCGACCGTTCATTCACACTTTAGCGACGAGCGACCGTTCGTTCAAACTCACTTTAGCGACGAGCGACCGTTCATTTCACTTTAGCGACGAGCGACCGTTCATTGCAAACTCACTTTAGCGACGAGCGACCGTTCATTGCTAACTCACTTTAGCGACGAGCGACCGTTCATTGCTAACTCACTTTAGCGACGAGCGACCGTTCATTGCAAACTCACTTTAGCGACGAGCGACCGTTCATTGCAAACTCACTTTAGCGACGAGCGACCGTTCATTGCTAACTCACTTTTAGCGAGCGACCGTTCATTGCTAACTCACTTTAGCGACGAGCGACCGTTCATTGCTAACTCACTTTTAGCGACGAGCGACCGTTCATTTGCAACTCTCACTTTAGCGACGAGCGACCGTTCATTGCTAACTCACTTTAGCGACGAGCGACCGTTCATTGCTAACTCACTTTAGCGACGAGCGACCGTTCATTGCAAACTCACTTTAGCGACCGAGCGACCGTTAGCGACCGTTCGACCGTTCATTTCACTTTAGCGACGAGCGACCGTTCATTGCTAACTCACTTTAGCGACGAGCGACCGTTCATTGCTAACTCACTTTAGCGACGAGCGACCGTTCATTGCTAACTCACTTTAGCGACGAGCGACCGTTCATTGCAAACTCACTTTAGCGACGAGCGACCGTTCATTGCTAACTCACTTTAGCGACGAGCGAGCGACCGTTCATTGCTAACTCACTTTAGCGACGAGCGACCGTTCATTGCTAACTCACTTTAGCGACGAGCGACCGTTCATTGCTAACTCACTTTAGCGGCGAGCGACCGTTCGTTCATTGCTAACTCACTTTAGCGACGAGCGACCGTTCATTGCTAACTCACTTTAGCGACGAGCGACCGTTCATTGCTAACTCACTTTAGCGACGAGCGACCGTTCATTGCCAAACTCACTTTAGCGACGAGCGACCGTTCATTGCTAACTCACTTTAGCGACGAGCGACCGTTCATTGCCAAACTCACTTTAGCGACGAGCGACCGTTCATTGCTAACTCACTTTAGCGACGAGCGACCGTTCATTGCTAACTCACTTTAGCGACGAGCGACCGTTCATTGCTAACTCACTTTAGCGACGAGCGACCGTTCATTGCTAACTCACTTTAGCGACGAGCGACCGTTCATTGCTAACTCACTTTAGCGACGAGCGACCGTTCATTGCTAACTCACTTTAGCGACGAGCGACCGTTCATTGCTAACTCACTTTAGCGACGAGCGACCGTTCATTGCGAACTCACTTTAGCGACGAGCGACCGTTCATTGCTAACTCACTTTAGCGACGAGCGACCGTTCATTGCTAACTCACTTTAGCGACGAGCGACCGTTCATTTGCAAACTCACTTTAGCGACGAGCGACCGTTCATTGCTAACTCACTTTACTTTAGCGACGAGCGACCGTTCATTGCTAACTCACTTTAGCGACGAGCGACCGTTCATTTGCTAACTCACTTTAGCGACGAGCGACCGTTCATTGCTAACTCACTTTAGCGACGAGCGACCGTTCATTGCTAACTCACTTTAGCGACGAGCGACCGTTCATTGCTAACTCACTTTAGCGACGAGCGACCGTTCATTGCTAACTCACTTTAGCGACGAGCGACCGTTCATTGCTAACTCACTTTAGCGACGAGCGACCGTTCGTTCATTGCTAACTCACTTCAGCGACGAGCGACCGTTCATTGCTAACTCACTTTAGCGACGAGCGACCGTTCATTGCTAACTCACTTTAGCGACGAGCGACCGTTCATTGCTAACTCACTTTAGCGACGAGCGACCGTTCATTGCAAACTCACTTTAGCGACGAGCGACCGTTCATTGCTAACTCACTTTAGCGACGAGCGACCGTTCATTGCGAACTCACTTTAGCGACGAGCGACCGTTCATTGCTAACTCACTTTAGCGACGAGCGACCGTTCATTGCTAACTCACTTTAGCGACGAGCGACCGTTCATTGCTAACTCACTTTAGCGACGAGCGACCGTTCATTGCTAACTCACTTTAGCGACGAGCGACCGTTCATTGCTAACTCACTTTAGCGACGAGCGACCGTTCATTGCGAACCGTTTCACTTTAGCGACGAGCGAGCGACCGTTCATTGCTAACTCACTTTAGCGACGAGCGACCGTTCATTGCTAACTCACTTTAGCGACGAGCGACCGTTCATTGCTAACTCACTTTAGCGACGAGCGACCGTTCATTGCAAACTCACTTTAGCGACGAGCGACCGTTCATTGCTAACTCACTTTAGCGACGAGCGACCGTTCATTGCTAACTCACTTTAGCGACGAGCGACCGTTCATTGCTAACTCACTTTAGCGACGAGCGACCGTTCATTGCTAACTCACTTTAGCGACGAGCGACCGTTCATTGCTAACTCACTTTAGCGACGAGCGACCGTTCATTGCTAACTCACTTTAGCGACGAGCGACCGTTCATTGCTAACTCACTTTAGCGACGAGCGACCGTTCATTGCTAACTCACTTTAGCGACGAGCGACCGTTCATTGCTAACTCACTTTAGCGACGAGCGACCGTTCATTGCTAACTCACTTTAGCGACGAGCGACCGTTCATTGCTAACTCACTTTAGCGACGAGCGACCGTTCATTGCTAACTCACTTTAGCGACGAGCGACCGTTCATTGCTAACTCACTTTAGCGACGAGCGACCGTTCATTGCTAACTCACTTTAGCGACGAGCGACCGTTCATTCATTGCGCGAACTCACTTTAGCGACGAGCGACCGTTCATTGCAAACTCACTTTAGCGACGAGCGACCGTTCATTGCTAACTCACTTTAGCGACGAGCGACCGTTCATTGCTAACTCACTTTAGCGGCGAGCGACCGTTCGAAACTCACTTTAGCGACGAGCGACCGTTCATTGCTAACTCACTTTAGCGACGAGCGACCGTTCATTGCTAACTCACTTTAGCGACGAGCGACCGTTCATTGCTAACTCACTTTAGCGACGAGCGACCGTTCATTTGCTAACTCACTTTAGCGACGAGCGACCGTTCATTGCTAACTCACTTTAGCGACGAGCGACCGTTCATTGCTAACTCACTTTAGCGACGAGCGACCGTTCATTGCTAACTCACTTTAGCGACGAGCGACCGTTCATTGCTAACTCACTTTAGCGACGAGCGACCGTTCATTGCTAACTCACTTTAGCGACGAGCGACCGTTCATTGCTAACTCACTTTAGCGACGAGCGACCGTTCATTTGCTAACTCACTTTAGCGACGAGCGACCGTTCATTGCTAACTCACTTTAGCGACGAGCGACCGTTCATTGCTAACTCACTTTAGCGACGAGCGACCGTTCATTGCTAACTCACTTTAGCGACGAGCGACCGTTCATTGCTAACTCACTTTAGCGACGAGCGACCGTTCATTGCTAACTCACTTTAGCGACGAGCGACCGTTCATTGCTAACTCACTTTAGCGACGAGCGACCGTTCATTGCTAACTCACTTTAGCGACGAGCGACCGTTCATTGCGAACTCACTTTAGCGACGAGCGACCGTTCATTGCTAACTCACTTTAGCGACGAGCGACCGTTCATTGCTAACTCACTTTAGCGACGAGCGACCGTTCATTGCTAACTCACTTTAGCGACGAGCGACCGTTCATTGCTAACTCACTTTAGCGACGAGCGACCGTTCATTGCTAACTCACTTTAGCGACGAGCGACCGTTCATTCATTACGCGAGCGACCGTTCATTGCGAACTCACTTTAGCGACGAGCGACCGTTCATTGTTAACTCACTTTAGCGACGAGCGACCGTTCATTGCTAACTCACTTTAGCGACGAGCGACCGTTCATTGCTAACTCACTTTAGCGACGAGCGACCGTTCATTGCTAAACTCACTTTAGCGACGAGCGACCGTTCATTGCTAACTCACTTTAGCGACGAGCGACCGTTCATTGCTAACTCACTTTAGCGACGAGCGACCGTTCATTGCTAACTCACTTTAGCGACGAGCGACCGTTCATTGCTAACTCACTTTAGCGACGAGCGACCGTTCATTGCTAACTCACTTTAGCGACGAGCGACCGTTCATTGCTAACTCACTTTAGCGACGAGCGACCGTTCATTCATTAACTCACTTTAGCGACGAGCGACCGTTCATTGCTAACTCACTTTAGCGACGAGCGACCGTTCATTGCTAACTCACTTTAGCGACGAGCGACCGTTCATTGCTAACTCACTTTAGCGACGAGCGACCGTTCATTGCTAACTCACTTTAGCGACGAGCGACCGTTCATTGCTAACTCACTTTAGCGACGAGCGACCGTTCATTGCTAACTCACTTTAGCGACGAGCGACCGTTCATTGCTAACTCACTTTAGCGGACGAGCGACCGTTCATTGCTAAACTCACTTTAGCGACGAGCGACCGTTCATTGCTAACTCACTTTAGCGACGAGCGACCGTTCATTGCTAACTCACTTTAGCGACGAGCGACCGTTCATTTGCTAACTCACTTTAGCGACGAGCGACCGTTCATTGCTAACTCACTTTAGCGACGAGCGACCGTTCATTGCTAACTCACTTTAGCGACGAGCGACCGTTCATTGCTAACTCACTTTAGCGACGAGCGACCGTTCATTGCTAACTCACTTTAGCGACGAGCGACCGTTCATTGCTAACTCACTTTAGCGACGAGCGACCGTTCATTGCTAACTCACTTTAGCGACGAGCGACCGTTCATTGCTAACTCACTTTAGCGACGAGCGACCGTTCATTGCTAACTCACTTTAGCGACGAGCGACCGTTCATTGCTAACTCACTTTAGCGACGAGCGACCGTTCATTGCTAACTCACTTTAGCGACGAGCGACCGTTCATTGCTAACTCACTTTAGCGACGAGCGACCGTTCATTGCTAACTCACTTTAGCGACGAGCGACCGTTCATTGCTAACTCACTTTAGCGACGAGCGACCGTTCATTGCTAACTCACTTTAGCGACGAGCGACCGTTCATTGCTAACTCACTTTAGCGACGAGCGACCGTTCATTGCTAACTCACTTTAGCGACGAGCGACCGTTCATTTTAACTCACTTTAGCGACGAGCGACCGTTCATTGCTAACTCACTTTAGCGACGAGCGACCGTTCATTGCTAACTCACTTTAGCGACGAGCGACCGTTCATTGCTAACTCACTTTAGCGACGAGCGACCGTTCATTGCTAACTCACTTTAGCGACGAGCGACCGTTCATTGCTAACTCACTTTAGCGACGAGCGACCGTTCATTGCTAACTCACTTTAGCGACGAGCGACCGTTCATTGCTAACTCACTTTAGCGACGAGCGACCGTTCATTGCTAACTCACTTTAGCGACGAGCGACCGTTCATTGCTAACTCACTTTAGCGACGAGCGACCGTTCATTGCTAACTCACTTTAGCGACGAGCGACCGTTCATTGCTAACTCGAGCGACCGTTCATTGCTAACTCACTTTAGCGACGAGCGACCGTTCATTGCCAAACTCACTTTAGCGACGAGCGACCGTTCATTGCTAACTCACTTTAGCGACGAGCGACCGTTCATTGCTAACTCACTTTAGCGACGAGCGACCGTTCATTGCTAACTCACTTTAGCGACGAGCGACCGTTCATTTGCTAACTCACTTTAGCGACGAGCGACCGTTCATTGCTAACTCACTTTAGCGACGAGCGACCGTTCATTGTTAACTCACTTTAGCGACGAGCGACCGTTCATTGCTAACTCACTTTAGCGACGAGCGACCGTTCATTGCTAACTCACTTTAGCGACGAGCGACCGTTCATTGCTAACTCACTTTAGCGACGAGCGACCGTTCATTGCAAACTCACTTTAGCGACGAGCGACCGTTCATTGCTAACTCACTTTAGCGACGAGCGACCGTTCATTGCTAACTCACTTTAGCGACGAGCGACCGTTCATTGCTAAACTCACTTTAGCGACGAGCGACCGTTCATTGCTAACTCACTTTAGCGACGAGCGACCGTTCATTGCTAACTCACTTTAGCGACGAGCGACCGTTCATTGCTAACTCACTTTAGCGACGAGCGACCGTTCATTGCTAACTCACTTTAGCGACGAGCGACCGTTCATTGCTAACTCACTTTAGCGACGAGCGACCGTTCATTGCTAACTCACTTTAGCGACGAGCGACCGTTCATTGCTAACTCACTTTAGCGACGAGCGACCGTTCATTTGCTAACTCACTTTAGCGACGAGCGACCGTTCATTGCAAACTCACTTTAGCGACGAACGACCGTTCATTGCTAACTCACTTTAGCGACGAACGACCGTTCATTGCTAACTCACTTTAGCGACGAACGACCGTTCATTGCTAACTCACTTTAGCGACGAACGACCGTTCATTGCGAACTCACTTTAGCGACGAACGACCGTTCATTGTTAACTCACTTTAGCGACGAACGACCGTTCATTGCTAACTCACTTTAACGACGAACGACCGTTCATTGCTAACTCACTTTAACGACGAACGACCGTTCATTGCTAACTCACTTTAGCGACGAACGACCGTTCATTGCTAACTCACTTTAGCGACGAGCGACCGTTCATTGCTAACTCACTTTAGCGACGAGCGACCGTTCATTGCTAACTCACTTTAGCGATGACGACCGTTCATT